>JAQFZO010001635.1:0-14938 GCA_034695885.1 Geophilus flavus
AAACATGTGACTAAAGTAGGGTAGTCACTATTAGTATTTCAGAAGTTGCCACCAGGTGGCACTTTCACTGAAAATATTTACTAGCAGTAGTAATACTGTAAGTGTCAGATAATCAATAGCTGAAAAACAGGAAATAATTAAATTTATATAAGATGGCAATACTCATAGTGCTATCAGCCAAGAAATTTGGTACTGCTTGATTAGTGAAAAATAGTACCTAACAAGAAAAAAAATTATCTCATACACAAGCCACTCATCTGAGATAGATATGGTTCATCCATGCATTTGCAAATCGAATTGATGCTTCTAGCTTAGTATTCGATGTCAGCATTGGAATTAAAGTCAGTAAAATGAGAAAAATGTCACAATTTTGACTTCAAACATGTCACTAGTGATACACCGGTCCAATGGAAGTTTTAATTATGCAGCAAAATATGTCACTAAAGCGAGGTAGAACTCTGTAAGTATTCCTAAGAGATGACGTTATATTCCCCATCTATCAGATCCAAATAATACAGGTCAAACCTCGTTATAACGAACTCGTTTACAACAAATTTTTCATTTTAAGGAATTTTTTAATTTGAACAGTTTGATTCGTACTGTACAGCTGCTGTACAACCTCTCGATATAACGAACTCTCATCTCAATGTAAGGTTCAGTACACATTTGAATTGCACCTTAGAATTCGTTATAACAAGGTTCGACCTACATCAACTTCCTACCGATCAATATCTACATATTTTAGGTGAAATATTAAACATTTATTCGAATATTCCAGACAAACAAGTTACCAAGAGTCGAGCCTTTCTTGTCCTGACACCAATCAACAACTTTAACACAGCCATTGACAATTCCACTAAATTTACCAAAGATAAAAAATCCCTGGTGGTGATTTTTGGACTCAAACTGAGCAAAAATTAACCCATAAATCACCCAAAGCAATATGGCTGATTTTCAGGTTTTATACAGTGTAGAAAATATGAAAATAGACCCATAAATTTCATTGACACACCCATTAAACACGAAAGAGAGAAAACATTTAAAAAATGTCACAAGAGAGAAATAGAGAGAACAAAATGAAAAAAAAAATCAAACTTATTGACCACATCAAGATGCATTAGGTACTCATAAAACTTATTGATTGATTCCCTTACTTTTATTACATAGGCAGACACCAAAGTCATTTACTGTTTGCTGCTTGTACCTCGGTTTTTGCTACATTCAGACCATATTTCATCTCTGAACTCTGCCATTCTTTATGAGGGGAAATGTATGGATCAATTGGTCCAGACATGATGTGAAACTTGTGTTTTTTTGGCACCATGTTGCCTAGTGATGGCATGAAACAAACAATAAATGCTAAAAGTTGAAGATGTCTGAAAAGATAATGGCTGTATAAAACCACCACTTATTTTATAACTTTAAACTTCGATTCCTCACTTTTTCTTTCTTTCTTTGCAATTTGTTAAAATATTTATTTTTAGCTTCACCATTTTTTTTTATCTCTTTTCCTTATTTTTTTTTATCTGTGATATTGAGTCTAATGCTCTGGTTAATTATTTAGTTGGAGTTGCACGCACAGTATTGATGGATAAGGACATGAGGAGCCATTAATAATTAGGCTCATTTTGCAAACAACCATTTCGATATCTCTTATCTCGAAATAAAAGTTATAAACCTAAAAATATATACTTAATGTCTAGTTGGTATCAATCAGAATTGACGTTTCGTTTTTCTCTTTTCTCTTTTGTGTCGAGGTAGAGGTAGAACAGAGAGAGGGAAATTTTGATGTGAATTTGTGATAAACAAATGATTAATATTAATGGTTTTTCGGATGTTTTAGAATCATTTAATGGTAAATGCATTATATTGTACTTACGTCTGATGGTGTGTGTGTGTCGTCGTGCTCGCATTTGTCTACTCGTTTGACCCCTGTTGGCAGTCAGTCGAAGTATTTTGAATTTGTACATTATATTTAAAGATACATTGGATTCATGGGAATTTGTAATGCGATTATAAGTTTGATAGTTTTGATGAAGTGAATTTTTAATGTTTGTCATGGAATTAGTTGATGTAAGATGATGTAATGCTTTTTGTTTAATGTCGGAAATGAAAGGATTTGACTAGATTTGTTAGAAGTTAGTGCTTGAGATATTATTCTCGGTTATTTTTGATCCTATACAGGTCGATTAAGGTTGCTCATGGTGTTGCTAACTGGTAAAATTAAATAAATATTGTGGGTTTTTCTTTATTGCGCATGTACGGTAGTTAAAAATAGATCATCAATAGTTAAGTTGAGTGTATTATACCATAAAAATAACTATTGCACGTGAGCTGTGAGGGCACTCACAAAGATTAAGTCGGCAAGCAATTTTTTTCTTGATGTCTGACATAATTGAACATTTTGTCGGTGGCCATCAAAATTTCTTGGCAAAAATCTCAAGCCTGCCATCAGATTAATCAGTATTTTACACTTTTAAGAAAGATCAAAATGACAATTTTGTGAAATTTTGCATCAAAATGACATGTTTTAAAAACCAAACATCATTTTTAAATGTTTTCATTGTTTTGAATTTTAACGTGTGGTATTAAATTTCACCACCAGATTACGCTTCACTGACATCTAGTTCAGAAATTTACCAGAACGAGTTCACGAGTCGCCACCAGCAACATACTGGATTAAACTAGGTAAAAATTCAAGAAATATTCAATTTATAACGCACCTAGCGGCAAAATAGAGAACCTCATTCAGTCAAAAACTCAAAATATTCAATTCATCACGCACCTAGCGGCAAAATCGAGAACCTCATTCCGTCAAAATAACAACTGCAAAACCTAATTTTTAAAAAAATACAAATTTCCCAGGGAAACAAATGATTAAATCACAGTATTTTCCGTGAAACACCTCATTAGCCCAGCTTTAACCGATCCAGCAAAGGCAAAAAGTCGAAAATTTGCATTTATTGTATCAGATACGCCCACTTACACGGGCAGAATTAATTACAGATTATCCGCCGTTTCAGAGACTTGTTTGACATTTAATAAGCAAGAAAATTACACAGGAATTAGCCAAGATTGATTATCGAGGAAGCCGAAAGCGGAGGGCAAAAAATAAAGCCGAACGCCGAAGCACCATCGAGAGAAGCGCAACATAAAACGCGGTACGATTTTCCTTTCCCACACTTTACAAATCGAAGTGGAAGTCAGTCAAACGGAACAGATTAGAATGCACGATGGCCGAAACGTTTAATTGGCCCCGCCCTCACTCGAAAACGAGGTGCACACCCACGCACTTGCACGAACGCCCTCCTTACACCTGAGGAAAAAAGACCCCACACATTGTACGGCACGCGATTTATTTAGAAATGGAAGGGGGAAAAAGTCGGGGGATGATTAAAATTAATTTGTTTTGCAGAGATGCAGATGTTTGTCGTGAGATGGAGGTATAGAGAAAAAAAAGTGATAAGTAATCGTGCTTGTAAATGTGTGCAACGAGGGTGCACGAAAAAGTGAAATTAAGTTGAGTGTCTCGGTGAAAACATTAATAACTGTGAAGAAGGATGAAATTCCGTGGAGATGGTGTTTTGTCATGCAATGTCACCACTAGGGTAAATGTTTAGAAGGTGAGTTATTTTTTTTCGGGGTTGTTGGGTTGGATTGAGAGGAAGGTTGTTATGATCGTGAATTGGTTTTTCTATTGGATGGGTTGCGTGAGTTATGAAATATTTGTTGATTTGATTGTGAAAAATTCGGTTTGGTATGAAATTCTGGTGATCGAAAATTCATGCAACCCGGTTAGGCTGGTTTCTATGGGATGGGTTGAGTGACTTTATTTAGTTTAACAATAAAGTTTTCGCCTAATAAAAAATTGCTGATTTTCTCCTGCTTCAAAATACTATAATTACGTGTGTTAATTGAGAAAATCCATTTTATTTCATTTTAGAAGTAAAACTAGTGATCAAAAATTCATGTAACTCATTTCATTTGTTTTCTATGGGTTGAGTTGTCACACATTTGAATTTATGCAGTAAATTTTTGGTTTAACTAAATTTTAACGATTTTTCACGTATTTTAAGACATGCAACAATTTTTAAAAAATTGTGAGAAAGTTAGAAATCCATTTTATTAAGTACAAAAACTGTGATTAAAAATTCATGCAACTCATTTCCATTGTTTTATATGTGGTGACTTGCATCACACTTTTAGATTTTTGGTGTAACAAAATTTTGACAATTTTCACCTATGTTAACATCTAATAATTTTTTTTTAAAATAATAAGTTGTGAAAAATCAGAAATCATTTTATTACGTAAAAAATTGTGATCAAAAATTCATTCAACCCATACTTCTTTTTACAAAAGAAATAATTGTTTTTGGTATAAAACACTTTAAATTTCCACCATTTCCCGCTTTTTACAACCCGCACAATTTTTAAAAACAATTACACTCGCTAATAGTGAAAAATCCATTTTAAAACGACTAATCAATACTCTCGCAATCATCAATTACCCGTCATTTTCGAACCTAATTGCGACTCGTCGACTCGGTCGCTCGTCGATAACAAACGAGGAGTGGTAAAACGAAAGTTTGCTTCATCAGTTTAATAGATAGCTTTGGGGCGAGTGCAAAGGTGACAAGTCACGGCATCCATTCACCTCCGCCCAACATTTAAAACTCGAAACATTCGTTTGCCGAAGACATCAATTCCGTTTTAAAAGTACAATTAAATTACAATGCGGTCAAGACTATCGACAAAATTCACGCGATAAACTGCGCCGCTCGGCTCGACGCACAAACAGTGCGGGAAAGCCGCTTCGTGCGGAGCTTTTGTTTCCAAGTGACGACGACGACGATGACGACGGGGGCGTGGAGGGATGGCCAACCTCAGATATCAAGCTGCATAAAGCAAAGCCAATCGACAAACCCAAACCACAATTTTCTCTCTTCCTCTCGTGCGGTGTCCGTTTCGGCACAATCGAAAATGAATTCGAACGATGCTAAAAGCGCAACGACGCATCTTTTCAATACACCAACACGCGCACACACGTGATCTGTTTGGCTACTCATAATTCGCCGTGGGCACAATGGCCGGCCGTAAATCACACGCCAGTTATTTGCCACACACGGCCAAACGCCCGCGTGCGCTCAGACAAAGGCCGGGGGTCTTTCTCTCTTTGGCTTCGCGTTTCTCCCTCTCCCCTCTCTCTCTCTCTCACATCCCCATCGATGACCCCGCGTCCACGACCAAACATCGTCGCTTTCACCTGATGTGTGCGTGCATTGCAGTGCAGCATTTGCTGGAATAACGCATTAAACGAATGAGTTTTAAGGCTTTTTATGGGTTTTCGGGCAAAGGGGTGTTGGATTTTGGTTCGAGGAATTGCAAAGTTGTTATTGAAATTGGAAAGTGTGTAAAATTTCAATGAGTTATTCACCTTGAGCTGCCGTTTGGGTTGGGGGATGGATGGATGGGAAGGAGAAAAATCAAAATGGGGTAAGGGTGGATGCGGGGGTTTGGGTTTTGGGTGCGGGTTGGGGTGGGGGAGGGAAACGAGGCTATTGTAATCGGGGACTGCGACACCAGGGGACGCAACCACGCGGGACGGCGCCGTGTAGCCCCCTTTTCCATAAAAGGGCACGCGCGCGTTGAAAGTGAGGGATTCGAAAGAGAATGGAATTTGGTTAAAATTATTTTTAAATAAAATTTGCGATATAAATGAGATCGAGATTTAGCGACCATCCATCTTTGGGGATGAACGTGGTGATGGGAAGACTTTTGTTTGGTAAACCAGTGGAGGATTAAGTCAGTAATTCAATAAAATATGGATTTATGCATATTTTTTAACATTTGGCTGTGAATTTCAATTCGCTTTTCTCCCCCTAGACGTTTAAAATTTCACATTTACACAGTGAACTGCACAATTTTAAGTCATGCAACCCATCACCTTGGTTTTCTACGTGATGGGTTGCAAGACTTATTTGAAAATTCACGATAAAATTCCAAGTTAAACGGCAGTAACCTCTGATAACATGTATGAAGCAAAACAACCAGTGAGAAAGAAAAAATAGTTCAACTGCCCGCCCGAAGTCGACCCACCTACTCGACTCGCACCTGGCAGTTTCCCAGCCCAGCCCAGCCCAGCCCGATCCGGAGTCTCGCGTTCGTTCGTTCGTTCGTTCGTTCGTTCGTTCGTTCGTTCCTCCCTCCCTTCCATCCCACCCACCCTCATGACGGTCACGTCGATGGACGCCGGTAGCATCGAATCGATAAAAAGAAATTAAAGCGAGGCTCGACATACATGCATTTCACTACTCATTATAAATCCCCATACCTGGCACCACTCTATCTCCCTCGGAACGTGTAATGTTGGCGCGGGGGTGGCAGCATTCAATCGAGCTTAAAGATCACACACTCATCCGTAATGCATGCGAGGTCATTAGCAAGTTACAATCGGTTCAGCAAAGTGATAGTAGGTATGGGACGTTGTAAGAGTGACTCACTTTCATTTTTTCGAAAAGGGAAATTGCTATAGATTGTCTATTTCCTTTGCTATACTATAAGTTTGCTTTAACTCTTTATATAACTTTGTTCATTTCCTTTCATTTCCTATCGCTGTGAAACCAGGTGTGGTTTGTGGTTTTTGTTCGTATCGAAGTTTGCAAAGGGTTGTTGTGAATAAATCACGAGGTAAAAACGTTGGAGGAAAGGGATTTATGAATTATGATGCATGTATGTAATATATGCAGGGGAAAAACACAAAAGTTGTTACTGATGATTAGAAACTCACGCAACCCGTTTCATTGTATTTCTACGAAATGGGTTGCACGACTTACCAATCTGATGATAGAAAACGTATGCAACCCATTTCATTTTGTATCTATGTAATCGGTTGCATGAATTTAATGAGTTTTTGATGTTTATTTGGGACATTTCTCTAAGTTTCGTCCAGTAATTTCGTATCACAACGCCTTTAACCATAACTCACTCACCCAGCCCTACTTAACGGAAATTTATTCTAGCTCTACTTACTTTTCCTTAACTCACACCTATTATTACGTAAAGTAGAGCAAAAAGTAAAATATCCGAATTGAACTTTTTTTTTTTCTAATTCAGCGCGATTCCCTGAATCTGGATTCCATAAAAACGTGAATCGATCTCTAAAAAGCACTTTTTCCAATACAGGAAGTTATAAAAACATTTTTTTGATGTGTATATTTATCACGAAAAACACCTGCCCTGACTTTTTCCCTAGAAATTGTCGCTCTTTAACTATTATACCGGTACCAAAAGTTATAAAGGCGCACCGAATGAATTTTCAAAGTTGTCCGTGAAAAACTCATTAAGATGCTATCAAGGCAAAAGACATTAATGAGACTCACTCACCTGCGCTTCTGCATAGTTAAAAATGTCACAATTGATTTTCCTCGCAGGACGATGACACAGCCACACTTCTTCTTTTTCACGTTTTAAAAATAAAAAATTTAAAGAAAAAAAATTCACAAGTCACAGTTTTAAGTTACAATGTTATCCACAATGCGTCGAACTATACTTTCACTCGAAAATAAAAGTTTACGATCGATCAGAACTCAAACATACTCCTGAACCGAGCACGGAAAAACGCGAGTCTCCTTCCCGGCTTTGTTGTACCCACTGGCCGCATGCACACAGATCGTCCCGTACGCGAATAAGGAAGGGCACATGACGTGCACGTCTGCCACCACCGACCAGAGAGACCCGAATGTGCGTGGCTTGCTCGGACGTAGCGGTGCTAACCCATAAAGGCAGGCATTTGTTTACACTGCGCACGCCCACTCTCTGCTTCCGCCAGCTGGTGGCGGTGTGTGGAGACTCGATGCGAATTGAATTTTAAGGTAGGGATAAAAAACGAAGCCGAAGCCGCTTGCAGGAGGAGTTCATGGAAAGCGAAGGGATGGTCGAAGTGTAATTAAAATCGATAAGTAAAAGCGATGTTATAAATTATGCGGATAATCCTCGTTGGAGAAGGTGTTTGTGTTTGGGATTAATGTCCATTTTCTCTTGTAAATGGATTTTTGGTGGTGATGATAATAATTTTTAATTGCTGGGTGGAAAAGTTGCATGATTAATATACAGATTGGATGAGTTTGCACTAGGGATTTATTGATATTGTTGAATAGAATGGATTTTTAAGTGGGAAATTGAAGAAAAGCTTAAGTGCTGCTTTTGAAGTTTTGAGTTCATGTCGAAAGAAGGGCCAGTCGTGTTTTGAAAGGGCTAGTTTGTGCTGGGCCATTGCTTCGCTGAACCCTTTGATGGTGATATGATGAAAAAAAAAGTTTTTTAAGTTTATTAAAAATTAATTTTAATAAGTTTATAAAGGGAATTAGTATATCAGATAATTATACATTTTATATGAAATTATGTATATTTTGTCTATTAGCCTTGAATCCTGCCCTGGAGACTGTAAACTACTCAGAAAATTAACTTTGTGGCTTAGGGCTGGTCTACTGCATAATTTTAATTTAAGACACAAAGGTACAGTGGCTGCCCTTGTCAGCAAGGGGTTCCATTGATATTCAGATGACATGGAAGGGCATAAACAACGATTGGGAAATAAAATTCATGAAAAGTGCATTCAAAGTGCTTGTTTAGATTTCAACTGTTAGTTATTGTTTAAATAAAAAATAGTTAAAGAAAAATTAAATTTTTGATTACTTAATTAAAATGTGAAAACATCACTTCCGGTGTTTGTCTTTTTTGGATTAGGCTACACTGCAGTTTCGGGAAATTTGATGAACTTTTTATTATTTTTAATGAACTCTACTAAATTAGTCCAAATGACTTTATTTTTTCATTACATAATCTCTTTAATAGAACCAAGATTTATATATTGTTTTGCCTCACAAAACTTTTTTTTATTCAGAAATCTCCCCTGTAAAAATCAAACAATGCAGCCAAACACTAAAAAACCACTTAAAACACACTATTCTCTTATTGAACAAGATTTTACCCCATGAAAATTTATTTTTAAACCCCAAAAACCACTTAAACCGAAAAAATCCTCTCAAAACCCAATGAAAATATATGGATGACACTCAGAATTCGTCGACTCGTACCTAGTCAATAATAAAACAAAGTCAATTGGGTGTGTCCAAAGGATTTAGAGGTTCGAATAAAGAGCGCACGTGCAAATGGGAACTCTCGCTCTGCACGTGCTGGCTGCCATATTTTGTTGTGATGTGGGGGTGGGGGTGGTCAGTTTCCCTCTATCTCCTTTCATCGTGCCGTAACCTGGGGTGACATACGACCGTTGCTAAGAGTGGGTTCATGTAGTTGGGCCAAGGCCCTAGACGTAATTGATTCTCAGTCAGATGGCCAGTTGTCCGCACGCTGCATTAAATCCAAAAGAGGGATCCAAGAGAGTTCTGCACCACTAGATCCTTTGCTGCGCACGGGACCCACATTCCACCCCTGAGGGAAAAAAAAGAGAGACAACTCCACGCCTACTCAACGGGTTTTAACCCGTGGAGGAAATATGGTGCGAGTGTCTAATGGATCAGATGAGATGAGAAGGAAAAAGGAGGAAATTGAAATTTTGTTAGATGCTTTTTTTAAGAGGAGGAAATTGTGAGTGTTAATAAGATTAGGAGAATTTTTACTTGTTTTTTTTTAATTTTATTATTTTTTAATGAAAAATGTTTCGGTTTTGCATTGAAACGACCTTCGCGGTCATTTTGACTGCCGCTAGCGAAAAAGTTTATTATTAAATAAGAAATTGATGTGGGTTTTTAAATATTTATTAAAAAATCAATGGAAGTTATTTTGACCGATGGCTTAAAAATGTGTTTTAAAAATTTATTAAATAAAAAATATTGTCATTCAAATGGATTTGACACTGTATACGGTCATTTTGACCGCAAGCTAAAAAATCTTTTTAAAAATTGCGGTTATTTGATCGCTATAGCTTAAAAATTTTTTTAAAAATTTATTAAATAGAAAATTGTAATTCAAATATTTTACAATATTAAACTCTTTGAAAACTTTTTACATCCGAAATCAAAATCCAACAAATAAATCATTTTACAAATTGATCGGTCAAAATGACCGTTTCCCTTGTTTTAGTTGTATAAAAATCAATTAAAAAAGAACGCATCCTCACATCCAATCACCATTCCCATCCTTTTGTCTATTTTTTATTAATTTTTCCAACTCAAAACTTTGAATAGCAACAGCTGACGACCCCTTTGATCCCTCACAAAGCCGCGCACACTCCATTTGCAGTTGCGACAAATGCCATATGAAACTGCGGGACAGCGCACCACTGATGGCTCATCTTTGCGCACGTGGCAATTCTTAACAAGACTCGGGGCACAGAGTAAAAGAGAATATTCGAACGTTATTAGCTCCCATATTTCACTCGCGAACCCATCGCTCGACTCATTATTCGCGGATCATTTCGGGTTTAGGCATGTCCAATCGAGGGCCAAGAAAACACGGAAGCTTTTAAAAGCAACACATATCTCAATTATTTTTCTTTTGTGGGGGTTTGCTATCAGGCGCAAACATCTGGGGGTAATGGATAATCCGAGCAAAACGTCCCTTCCATTAACATGTGAATGCCGGCCGCTTCAGCTGCGCAGAAGCCAAAAAGGATAATTAAATTTATGTTCCTAGTCACCCACAAGCGTGTAATAGGAACCCCTGGTCCAATCTATTGCCTCCTACTGTTATGAGCAAGAAAAGAAAGAAAAATCAGTGACAAGAACTCCCCTTATTATCATCATTCATCATTGCCAATGGACATAACTATGTTTGCAGTTAAGCTGAATTCTTAAAAGCAAATTTTAATCACGTTAATTGCCATTCTTTTCTTTCTCTCGTAGGGGGGTGTGTAAAGATATTCCCAAGTGAGTCATGGAACATGTCCACCTGTGGATTTTCTTTAAAAATAAAAAATTGTTTCTTTTGTGGTGTTGTTTAATCACATTATTTTATGATGGATGAATTGAAGGTGTAGGTTTGCTTAAATTTTGTAATAGTTGGGTATATTTTTTTAATGGGCTTTTGATTCATGGGTCTTTTTGCCCTTGATGGCAAAGTTTGGGTCTTTATTTAATTGTGAGTGAATAAATACTCACGTTTGTTACTCAGGTGAATTTGATCTAGTGAGAATTTAAAAAAAAAAAAAAATGTTATTTGAGTTTCATTTATAGGAAATTTATTTTAATAAATTCACCTTGTGGCTTAAATGAGAAAAAAAAAACTTGGTTGTTGTTTCGATGTTTCACTGGGTTAACATTTCAAGAAATCAGCGTGGTCTGCCTCTTCGTTGGTTGCGACTTCAATCATGTATGACGTCGCTTCCGACAAATGGCGGCGTACACACAGCTGACTTCACTTTGATGCCGACGCGGTTAGTTGATGTTTTGTTCAAATATTACACATTTCATCTTTAAAAAAACATCGTCGCTGTATCAAATAACATCTTTAGAACACTCGAAACGTTTTTAATTACGAGTTTACTAAGGAAAAATTACATTTTGAGCGCCTCGTTCGTTACAGCGAGGTGGCAGCGAGGTGAATCCAATATGACAACCGTCGTGTCGACTGATACCGAGCAAACCATCATCCGAAACGGCTCGATTCCAAACCGAATGACATTTTACCTGAACTTTTACAGTTTAAAGCAGTAAAATCAAACACAAAACGCGATATCCATTGATCGATGACATTAGTTCGTAACGACGAGGTCATGGCAGGCAATTGAAACGTTCTGCTTTTCTATACAGTATTTTTATTACCTTACATTATTAATCAGCGGTCTAAACCTATATTTAATAGTTACACGCGACGTTGAGCAGTATAAGATAGAGGGACATAAAATTAATGTGAATATACTGCTTTGGAAAAATATTTTACGATTCTCCACTGCGAATAAATGATTTATCTAACGAGTTTATTTTCACAGATCTAAATGACGTATGACGTTAAAAATATTTCTAAATTTATTAAAAATAGAGGGTATATGAGAAAAGATATTTATTATTCAGTCGTGGAGGCTTTTACCTGTGATGAACAAGAGTAAATGTGGCTATTTCCATGGTAAGAGTCAGGTGGAAGCAAGCACTCTGGTTTCAATGGCTGGTATAGTTGGCCTATTAAAAGAGGGAGTGCGAGGTCCTTTACTGCCTCTGCTGCTAGCCGCTTTTCCATCTTAAATCAATGAACTGGGCTTTGCTGGTCATTGAAGCGAACATCGTTTGCTAGTTCATAAATAAAACAGAACGTCTTGGTTGTCCTCGTTGAAATCCTGGTGTGTGATCATGAAATGTGATGATGTCGTGATGTGAGAGTAGATGTTTTGTTTGTAATGATTCAAAAGGGTTGTAAAAAGGATTTTTATTTTTTTTTGTTTTTGAGTGGGTGGATGTAGGAAGGTAATCGATGGGTTTGTTTTGGAATGATTGGAGGAGTTTTGATTTACGGATAAAAATAACTTGAAATTAATGATTGAAGTTTTGTTTGAAGTGAAATAAAGCTGAGTGGTATATAGGGTTGTGTGGTAATGGCGATGTATTGAATAGGTAAAATGCAATTTCCTTATTGCATTTCTTTTCTGGTAAAATCAATAAATTGCATAATCAATAATGTCAATAATATCAATTGAAGTTTTAAGACAGTATACACTCTTAAAAGGTTTTAGTTAAATTTTAAGTCTTTTAAATTTTGGACTTTATTATACCTTTATTTTAAATTGAACGCAACTAGTCTGATTTGCTTTCGTTGGGTTTGTTTGTGTAGGGACTTTTGTATATTCCATTCTAAAGGTTACTCTGTTTTTGGAATTCAATTATTGAGTAGACTCTCGATTACCTGTCTGTAATAGTCTATTTAGAATGGTAATGTCATTTTATTTAAATAAAAGAACAACATGTTTTAAAGCAATGGGTGGCATGATTAAAAAGAAGCAAATTCTTTCCCTTCATACTTTTGAAGCAAATCCTCTGAAATGTATGAATAAAAATTTTACGAATATCCATTTCCTCTATTTTAGAGTAGGTAAATGCTTCTTTTTAATCATACAGCCCAACCAACATATTCACTTCATATATGCAGTCATTGAATAGTAACAACTCACATGCTAGGAAATGTGTCATATATGGAAGTATCCATTTTTATGAACCAAATATTTGATGTGCACATTCTTAATGCACAATTCAATGAATCAAATACTCGGTTAATTAAAGAAGAAATCATGCGTGGATAATCCACAGCCAGGTAATTGAGAGTCTACTCAGTAATTGAATTCCAAAAATAGACTAACCTTTAAAGGATGGCATATAGGAGTCCTGCACAAACAAATACCTAATAGCGAACAAGAAAGGTATTATTGAAATTTTCATCAACACATTCAAATTGGCCAAAATACATTCATGATTTTGCTTATATAACTGATTCAGTACCGCAAATTGATTTATTACCACCACGAGTGGCACTGTACATACCGTAACTTTCATTGATCTCCGATACCGACAAAATAAAATTTTATAAATTCTTTTAACCTCATGTGTGACATCTCTTCTCAAACTTTATTCTTTAATTCTGGTATAAAAATTGCGCATAAATACATTATACTGTCATTGTCGTTGTCACATTAACATTTAATGGCGCCTTCACTTTAGAAAAATGAGTTATAAATGGATGCAAGACGTTTGCGGACTCGAAGAGCGGTAGCGACCAAGAGGTGAAAATTACGGGCAAAATAAATTATTTACTCGTTTCTCTTAGTCTAGGAAATAGAAATGTCACATGTGCCTTAATTTAAAATGTGTTTTCTACAGGTGTCACCTATTTCATATTTTTTTCTCTTTCCAGCAGGACAAAGAGATAAAACCCAAGGAAATTGAATCGAGTCTGGATGCTGCCATCGAGAAAGGAAAGAAGAAAAGTTAATTAATACCTGCAAGAAAAACAGAAAGGTAAGTTTTAATTAAACATAACAATTTATGCTTGCAAAATGCTTGCAGTCATCTTATTTAAAAGTCAAAATAACTTGTAAAATTTGTTAACTGCATGCATTATTTGATCTGGTTGAGATTTTTTCTTCAGGAGAGCCACAGGTTGAATTCATTCATTGAGATACTAAACAAAAATGTTGCTGTGCAGTCAGAATTGATGTTACATTCATTCAAATTTGTCAAACAGTTGCAGGGAATTCCCTTTTGCATTTGAATTGCATGCTGTTCAGAAATAATTTTGTAGTCTCTACTTTGCATTTTAATTGAGGTCTTATTACCAAAATTCACCTTTCTTGCAATAATACTTGGTCATGATTGGTTGAAAAAATTTTCATAGCATTTCACATGCTGTGTATAAAGAAGTAATCAAAAACAAAATAAATATCAATACAGGATTCACATCAACGAATAAAATTACTTTTATGTGGACATCAACTTAGTTCAAAAGCTGCACAATGACATGCATAACCCTGGAAATAAGATGCATGTTGTTATGATGTCTCAAGCGTTCAAAAGAAGCAGTTTTTAGCAAGTAAATGGATTATAAATGTAATACAGTTTGTTTTAAAACTGCAGCCCTCAAAAGGTTTTTCCTGGCCTATAATATTTAATTAAATACTCACCAGAATGAATTACAGTGAAACCTCAAAGCTATGAGGTCTGTATACCAATGAACAAGGCAAATTGTATTAGTGTTCAGTTTATATGACTGTTTTCTGAAATACAAGTATTACCTATCTGATATGGGAAATAATTTTTATTGAAATTTTGTCATTTTGATATTATAGTCGAGTTCCAGCACTCTAAAAGCGGATTCACACTAGCAAGAATTTTGGCTTCAGAACGTTCTTTGGCCGGTGAAAGACGTTCTGAGACCGTTTTTTCCTCATTTTGTCTGTGTTCTTGCAAGATGAATCAATTTCATCTTACATTCTGACATT
>JAQFZO010001636.1:0-14934 GCA_034695885.1 Geophilus flavus
CGTATATGGGATCAAGGTGAAGAAGGATTTGTGCAGTGATTAAAGTCAAATTTTGATCCATCCAAACAGTAGAGGTATAATATTCCATTTTCATGTCTCAGACTTTAGTATTTTAATTTCATGTCAATAAACATCTCATCTCCAGTGCCCATAGTATCTCAGTGACTAATCCACTCAGGATTGCCATTTTTCTTACTACTTTACTGCGAGATCAAACTTGTGCCAAGAAATGTCAAAACATTTTAAAACAACTTAAGATTACGTTTAATACGGTACCTTTAGTAATCTTGTAAAATTTAATTTTCTTTAGACCGTGGCTATTTTCACAGACATATTGCAAATCATCAAT
The DNA here is from genome assembly GCA_034695885.1 of Geophilus flavus. Classification (NCBI taxonomy): domain Eukaryota; kingdom Metazoa; phylum Arthropoda; class Chilopoda; order Geophilomorpha; family Geophilidae; genus Geophilus; species Geophilus flavus. Next base: position 350 of record JAQFZO010001636.1, read on the forward strand.
CAGATGGTACAATAGCAGAACACATCGTTTCGCATGTGTTAGGATGAATCTCTTGCCATGGCGAGTCCGAATATCAATGTCCCAAGGCCAGCAAATGTCGCAACATTGCGAAAATCGCAATTCCAGAGATGTTCAGTCATAAAATGGACTGCTACCTGTACCAGATACCTCTACAAAAGCAAATAAAATTATGAATTGTTGATTTTGTCAGCATTCTTAATAAATATACCAACGAAACTGCTAATATATTTTCTGTAACTTGTTTTTTCTTCAAATACATCACTTGCTAAGTATTCCGATGACAACTGAAATGAAATAAAGAAAATAGAGTAAGTAATTAATACCAAATTAATTACGTCAATCAGTAAAAGTCAGCTTACCTCTTTTCAGGTTTTTTATGGCAGACAAAAATTATGACTTGTGATACCAAGCTATAAGAACACCGGTAAATCAAAATTACTGCCATTTACAGAAAAAAAAGTTTACCATTCTATCACTAGATCGCACTACATCAATGCTCACGATCTTAAGTTCCATAACTTTCGAATTTTACCGCTAGTTGCTAGAACTATGGAGTGCCATTCTTATCAACATTTTAAAACTTCATTCACACCTAGTGATATGAATTATAATGTTTCCTAATGAGTTATCCGCTTTTCAGAACTTAGCTTCAAAAATCTATCAGAAAATACTTTAAAATTCTTAAATCTTATAATCTTGAACCTAGAACCTAGATGCATTCGCACGTCGAAATTTGATACTTAAATTTGATATTTAAATCTAAAATTGAGTTTGTGGACACTCCAGGCCACAACATATTGGTAATATTCATTTCGATATACAGTAATCCATAATTTCCCCATAACTTAAACCCTTTGTACACTGAGACCCTCCGAACTCCCATTTCATGTTCACAATCAGTTCTCACTCCAGCCGTAAAATTTGTTGGTGTTGGACATCAAATAACTTCAACGGTTTAAGTGAAAACAAATACTAAAAGGTTTAATTCTAACTAGGTTAAATAAGCATTACATGTTGCTACTACAAAGGTTTGATCCAGAGTGAGTTGGAGGCGCATCATATGGATAAAAAGCAATTAATTTACCCACAATTCACTTATAAACTCTAGCCTCCCTCACCATCCCCAATACACATAATTAGTCTCGTACTCATCACTTCCAAACAATCATCCTTCCAACTTCTCAATCAGTTCTCACTTCAGCCGTAAACTTTCCACGCATTTATTCAGCAGCAGAAACAACTATGACACCATTTGGATGTAAATAAAAATAAATAACTAAATCATTCTTCACGGACCGAGATCGAAACTAAAAGTAGAAATAAAGACGATATTCATCAACATAACGTCTCGAATTCGAATGTAATCACTGCTAGTGGTATCACTGCACCTGTTCTCGACAGCAATCCATTGAGTTGATTAGAGGTGAAAGAGGGTCGTTAATATACAGAGCATGTATAATGGCCAAACTTCCATTCACCGAGCAGATTGATCAGCAAAATGACCTTTGCATGCAAATGTCATTAGGCGAAGCTAAAACTTGAGAATTTTTCCCACACGGTTCGATACTGCAAATCTGAAAAGACGAGAAGAAAAAAGTATTAGAAGATTTATACGGATAAAGTAAACTAAAAACAAAAGCAAAAAAAGTAAAAAAAATAAATAAATAAAAAAAATAGCTGCAAATAATAGATACGACTCGCGGTCCAATGACCCTAAGACGCAGGAATCCCATTACATTACTATAATGGAAGGTAACAAGAGTTTTCTGGCCACAGCCCTGTGGGTTTGATGGAAAAGGAAAACATTGCCTTTCGAGCAAAACAACAAACTCACTTTTTTCCCTCTTTCTCCAAACTTAGATAAAAGTTCAGTCGACTTTACGAGGTGTATACTACAATAAAACATAAAACTAACACGCAAATCCATTCAATTTCCCTCCCATTTCTTTTATACATGTAAAAAGAAAAGTTGAGTGAAAGAAAGACGAGAGCCAAGTTACAAATTCAGCCGACGTAGACTCTTGGGATTCCCTAAAAGACATTCCGACTCGAAATCCAAGCTCGTTACATTGTGGGGTGTAAAAGATGGTCGGCGAGTAGTAGGTAGTTCGAGGTCAATATACCCCTAATGGATTTCTTCTAAAATATTTATGTCCACACACCTCTCGAACCTCTCGCAATAAACAGACACATCATTACCACCAAAGTTCATCATTTTCTTCATAAAAATTTCACTTTACAGAACACAGACAGATTTATCGACTTATTTATTTTTTTCTATTAAAACTTTCGGATCGAAGTTTTGACTTTATTTTGTTTCATTTCCTCTCTTTAATTTCACTCCTGCTGAGAAGGAATCCTTGAAAGAGAGGGTAAAAAAACCACGCCCTCTCAGCTGGATCTCCCAACTGTTTGACATTAAAGCAACTTTAAACTCAACACTTTAAATGGTTATGAGCGGGTTTTTGTTTTTATTTTTCCTAGTCCTTTCCCGCCTATACACCAAAGTTTAATTTCGAACTAATAAGCAAAGTCGAAGCAGTCGAAGCAGTCGAGTCGACGCAAAGACGCATTCTTGTCAATTTTTTTTTTCACTTGCCTCCCCTCGGTTTAATGATCAGTCAATGTTTTGCGTTTCGACCAGTAAACACTCACGTAATTTCACGAGAGGGTTTCCATGGTGACATGTTTTTCTATCGTCGTGGCCCCTCACGGCTCATTAGAAGTACATGCACGAGACGAAACGTCAAATCAGCACCACTTTAAAGGAAGGGAAAATAAATTCAAAAAGTTGTTTGCGAGAATTCTAAATTTAGAAAATCTCGAATTCTTAAAGTAACAAAACCGAGAAGAAGAAAAAAAGTTTAATTGGAAAAAACTACACGGTCGGGGCCTTTAATTAACTCCTGTTAATTCAAAGACGCAACTATAACGAGCCCGTACAAGCACACATGCCACTAATGCTCGCTTTTTAATCAACCTGAGTGAAAAGGTTGTAAAACAAAAAGGAAACGAGTGCGCGCGCATCCCTACTTTTTACATCCCTTAAGAAACAACACAATCAACTGATGCATTCCGAGTAAATCATTCATCAACTACAGCAATCTCCTCTTTTCCACGCGCACTTGTAGAAATTTAAAGCAACTGGTTGCACGAATCGACACACTTGTCGTTACACGTCGCTTTGCATCACCTCAAAAAGTCGGGTCTCGACTCGATCTAACGATTTCTTCACGTTTATAGTCCCGTCCAAACTTTTAACTTTAACTTCGAGGCCTAATTAAAAAGTTATCGAGACGAGGCCCCCACCGGGAATTCTTGTAACGGCAGGAAAACAAAGAGTGCTCGAGCAGTGATCGTGAACAAGATGTATTATTTGTTTTGGCCGAAAGGATCCGTTATTCCCCCTCTTGTCTCATCCAAATCTCCGGGGTCGGCGCATCAGGTATCGTGCGACGGGTTTGTGCTGACCGCCACCTGAGATCCAATTTTCTCCCGTGCCCTTACACACAGATGTGCGACCCCGCGGTGTGCCATTTATCATTCGCGGCATTCCCTTATGAAAAGATTGTCGAGCTCTCGGTCTCAAAAAATAATAAGCCGCCATACGACGACCGAACAACTCTTTAACACCCGTCAGTAAAAATAAAAAAAATAAATAGAAGGAATAAAAATTCGATAAAATGTAAATAAAGGAAAATTTTGGCTCATCTTTACGATTTTTATTAATGAAAACGGGAGAAAACGTCGTTACAAAGAGGGTCAATTACAACGGAAATGGCAAGTGCAGGCTTAGACTACAATGGCTACAATTATCGTCTCGAGACGTCTTTTGCAATCTGTCCTCGAACCGAGAGAGAAGGGGTCACTGACAGTGGTCGCGTGCAGAGAAATAAGGAATTAGTTTCTCTGCTTCCTCCCGTGTTTGCCATCAGACAAATGACCACCGTAAACGGTCGAGTCATATTTGTTTCTAATAAAAGTCGCTCTGTTGTTTGCATTCGAATTGCAATCGACTGACTGACTGTCCAGAGATAAAACAAAAATCTCGTCCAGTCAGAGTCTATAAAGGGAAAACTGCACTCGCCATTCGTCGAGATCGGCAAACAAAAGGAGGAACAAAACATACAAGAAACCATTACGTTTCAAAGAGCCCACTCGACCGTATCACCCGTCGAGACCGATGCCATCACTAATCATGCCGGCACTCCATCTTATTTCGTCATAATTTAAACCGGTCACGCCCTATTTTTATGCCACCCAGTCATTACTCATTAAAAAATAAAAACACCATCCACAAACAAAACGACATCGCATCGACATGCAAACAAATCGTACGTTTTGTAGAAAACAAAATTGAAAAATTACATTTTTATCTCTCGCAGGGAGTGTTTGCAACTCTTTTCGACTCGTTTGTGAATATTAAACGACCGGGTCGATGCAATTTAGGACGTGCAATAACCACATCAATCAAAAGCCTTAACGAGAGATCCACGCGCATTAGTTGGAAATTGAAAAAAAAAAACAAATAAAAAGGGTTAAAAGGGGCCACGTCCCATCGACTCGTAAATATAAATCAGTCAGTCGTCAGAGCCACCACAATGATTAGTATAGAATGGAAAAGCGAATATTCCGCTTTGCCTCTGAGTACATTCGCTCGGCTGCACTTTAAACTCGGGGCAGACAGATTTATAGAAACTTGTCACGTAATGTGGCATAGAAAATGGCCGTGCAGCAGATGATTGTCATTATCCTGTCTAGTTTAAGACGGAATCAAAGCCCGTGGCATTAAAACTCTCTTCGAAATGGCATTGCTAATTGGATGTGCAAATGAAGTGCAACTTTGCTGATTAGTCGTCTGGAGTTTTCGCACTTAGCAAAGGGTTAAGACGCACTTTATTTCGTCACGATCCGTCCCCTTATATTTCCTTAGTGGTCTCTCGTAATTAAAACGAAAGGGTTGAAGCGCGCTAAGACGTCCGCAAATCCTCGGTCGACGAGGGCTGCCTCTCGCACGAGCCAATCAACTGTCGGAACTTTTTTTTTTTTGAGGTCACTCGAGGGACTGCCACCCAATTTGAAAGAGGAAAATTACAGCCGGGTCTGTTGTATCTTTAGCGATTTTCTCTTCTTTTTTTTTTTATATTCCGTTCCCTTAATCTTCTAGAAAGGTTTTAAGGGGAGCTCGACTCGAGATGGGATATCTAGGACAAACAACTAACGAGTGGCGAATTGCAATTACAGTCACACGCCACAAATTAAATATTGCCATCAATTTGTCATCAAAATATGACAACGAAATGAATCGTTTCTGCGACACGTGGCAGCGCAATTCGACCCTAACGAATTCCCAAATGTTGGCCCGACGTCTCGGGGGAAATTCCTGCGCACTAAGAGGTAGTGCCGTCGGGGAATAATAAGCAGTCTACGAATTTCCAGTTTGGAAATATCAAAATTTATGACTGGAAAAACTTATTTTTGAAAAAAATTTCTTCACAAATTTTACGCAATTTATATTAGGAAAACGGTCGATACAGTTTGGTAACACCGTGCGATTATTGAGTTAAGTATCTCATTTTAACCCGGGAAGAAAAAAAAATATAAACCGGTTAATCACGATTTATTAAAAGGAGCGAGCAACATTCGGATGCATGTTCGGCTCAATCCATTAGGCTCCGACAAGATTGAGAGGAGCTGCGAGTCCCCGTGACTCGAATCCAAACCCTTATTTATTGCCTTCATTAAGGAAACTCTTCCTGCAAACAAAAGATCACGAACGTGCATTTATGTTGCCTAGCCTACCCGTGTGATCTGAAAAGAAATGCGAAAACTACTTTTGTCCGACGGTTTTTAAAGCACGTCAGGTGTAGGACGAACAACGTCCGAAAATGAGAGAAAAAAACGAAACTCGACGGCAGTTTCTTTCTTTCTTTCGCTCTCCCACGCGAACTTTTGTATTTGTGTTTTACAGGGAAATAGATGAGGATTTCAGGGAGACTAGACTCTCGAGAGAATCGAGGGGGGGTTGGCACCTTGCCATCGACGATGAATAGCACCGAAGTACGTTTAGTAACTGTTGCGATGGAGATTCCATCCTCGTACTTTTCAATGCCGGTGTAAATGAAAAGCGAAAAGCTACCGTCGACGAACAAAATCGACTTTAATAGACTGTTTACTCTCGTCTAACTCTCGACTCTCCCAAATTCCTCCTTTAAACTCATTTTTTCCACTACAGATCTGTTTTTCCGTCCACCCACCCACTCACTCACTCACAATAACAATATTGAAATTTATACTTACGGAATTCGACGGCAGATGTCATGACATAAAATTTGCTGGACTAACAACCTAAAAAAAGAAAACAACTTTAAAAATATAAAATACATTTAAATTTCCAATTAATTCATAAAAACCGAAATTAAAAGGGAAATCCAATTCAATCCTGCATAAGGCACTTTAAAATACCCAGGCAGTAAATCTCCTTAACCGCATAATGTTTTATAATTCAACTAAATGCTTCCTCTCTCGAAAAACCTCCTGGAAAAAAATAAGAAGCAAAAAAAGATTATTAAAAAAAAATAACTAAGTAAAGCTCGAGCTTTCCTTCCCCTACATTAGAAAGCAAATAAAAATTAAGACATGCTGAATAATAAAAACATTCATTACATTCGGAGCTAAAGTGAAAATGAAGGGGTGCTTTTGGCGGTGGTTTTCCCTGCACGACGTTCTCATTTTCTTCGTGACCTAGATTTTCTCAAACATTACATTATATATTTTTCTAAATGGTTAACTACCACCTCGAGCCCCCGAAAAGGTACTATTCACTAATCTTGCCGGCATCGTTAGCTCGAGGCTCGACGAATCGAAATACGCAACACTGCAATCGAATTTCGCTCGTTACGAACATTAATGAAAAACGTAAAAAAAAAAAAAAAATGAAATATGAAATATGCAAACCATGGTCATGCGGGCACCGAAAGATGGAGACGCAGCGTATCGAATGGCAGTATTGACGTCATCGATCGAGAAAGCGGTGTGCTATTAAACTTACACTCGCACCTGACCTCTGGCTCGGTGGCTGTCACGAAAGGAAAGCGCACAATAAATTGTGAAAAGCAAAAGACCCGCTCGGAAACAACGTTAACGTCTAATGTGTCGTTTCTTTCCAAGTCATAAAATCGATGAGGATGGCACTCGAAAACCAAAGCCTTCGGTTTCGTGTAAGCCAAAACTAACTCTATCTCTCCCATTGCAGAATGTTTTAAAAGTGTCGTTTCGCATTTACGGGGGGCGAGTGATACTACATAAAGTTCGCGTATCACACGTCGTGCGAAATGGCATTCGAATCGAACAAAAAAATGATAGATTTGGAAAAAAAGGTGAAAACTATAAATTTTATAATTCCGAACACTCACTCTCCAGAAGTGAGTAATGTTGATGGATGAGAAATTTTAAAAACCGAAACTATGCTCAATAAAATGACAGATGAGGCATCGTTTTGATTTATGATACGCCCTTAAATATTTTATAAACTAAACTTTTCCGCTTCATTAAATAGCGATTTCGAAGGATGACGTTTTCGAATCATTCGGATGCCATTTCGGTCGTCTACTGTGCGGATAATAGTAATAATAATAAAAAATATAAGACGATATTTTCTTAAAACAATTTTTTCTTTTCTTTTTTATTTCATAAATTTAGGGTGGGTTATATTAAGAATTAGTATCAAACAGCAAAAATTAACCGTGCACAATGTTAGTAACGAGAAGAAAAAAAAATTTTTTTTGGGCTTAGTTATAATTAATACAATCCACAACGTTACGTACGTACGTATGTCGTTGTTTCGGTAAATTTTTTTTTTAATCCCCCACAGCCCCCAGAGATTGTACTTGATACTTAACACTTTCTGATTATCAAACGCACTGTCACAATTTGACACCGTACCGTAACGTAATCAGATACCATTATTTCCCAAAGGGCTTGTCGCCAGTTTTTAGAAGCAGAAAATGAAAAAAAATTAAATAAAATATCTACTAAGCTTAGACATTTCAATTTTTCTTTACAAAATATTTCCATAAATAAATGTCGCCTCATCCTCGTTTTGTTTGAGTAAAAATTGAAATGCTACAGTAATAAAATATGATAATAAATCTCGATCCATCGCATAAAACTACACCATAGGTCGAGTTGAGAAAAGAAAAACATTCAACATTCTATTGGCAACCTTAAATAATAAAAAAATTAATCAAAAGAAACCAAATAACATTCAGTTTCTTTAATACACAAAAATCATGAACGACGACTATACCCTAACGACAACACTAAACATTTTTCATCACAATCAAAACATCAATTCGTTTAACTGATGTTTATTTTTTTAATGAATTAAATTAAATTAAATTAAATTAAATAAATAAATAAATAAAAAATTGAAAATATAAACCCAAAATCTACATGAAATTTTTTCTTTTAACTACTATAACAGTTTGCGATTGTAATCGATATTCAAACATCACTAAAACATACCAATAAAACACTTTTTTTTCGTCATTTTTCCAGTAAATTTTTTTTATAAACCTATTTACAGGTGTGTGTTAACTCAATTAAGAAACAAACACATCTGGACGATTTTATGCCAAACTAAGAAGAAAATTTAAGCCGAGAAAATGAGATATAAATAAAGCTTACACAGAGTCATTTAAAGGAATTTATATTTTTTTTTAAATAATTTTTTTGTTTTTGCATTTAGGTAACATGCAAAAAATATATTTTCATATACGTATTTCTCTTTCGATGATCTTTCTATAATGAATCAAAGCCAACGATCAAAAATAAAAGTGGAAATTTGCTTGTACGATTCAGATTTTTTCTTTTTTGCTAAATTCTATTCGAGAAGAAAAACGAGTGGAATATAAAAGTTTGTAAAAGGCACATCTGAGTAATCCAAAGGGCTCAAACATCAGTGGATACATCTCGTACAAAAATTCACACATTTTCGAGTGACCATTTTTTCCCGTTTTCTCATTTTCGTGTCAAAGCTGCTCGTTTGGACATGTCAATCATATAATTTTTTTTTTAAGTTTTAAATTTGACATTATAATTTTTCTGTATGTAAATTGTGAACGACTACATCACGACAGCAGAAATGAAATTTCTTTGCAATCTATACAAGCAAATGAAATTATACGAAGCAATTGCGTTCACTCGAGAGCAAATAAAATTGTTTACTTTGAACTCTAGGCCAAACACACATAAGCTTACATTGCATCGAAATAAAGCAATTAATCAAACATATGGATCAGTCGTTCCACCGTTTTATGGCTACAGAGAAGTGGAATTGAGTGTAATTTGAACTTTCCCCCTTTTATTTTTATCATTTTTGGTTTATATCCTATAATGATGTCATACAAATAAGTAATTTACTCGACTTTTTACTAGATTAAGGGTGCAATTTCGACCTATGAGTGTTTTTCGATCGTAAATTCGAAATAAAGTGATCGTGGTGTTTGAATTTTCGGTTGAAAAAAATACCGTAAATAAATTAGCGGTAATTACTACACACATGATATAAAGTGTATTATAAATGCAGCATCTGGATCTATGAATTTGCTTCGCCATTATGCTAGGCATTTTTTTTTTGCGTAGTTTTCTAACATTAAAACAATTACGGCATTTAAAAAAAAAATTTAAACGTGTAAATCAACGTTAAAAACACACACCAAAAACAAATGAAGGAAAACACTGTACGATACAACGATGGAATTAAGAAAATAAAAAAAAATTAAAATCAAACACAATTCACAATTTATCAAAGCTTTTTTTTTTTTTTTTTTAGTTTGGACGAAAAATTTTTATACAAACATTATCATTAAACAAATAATTCGCAGTATCAAAACAGATCAAAAGCAATTTTTATTCTAATGAGACACTGCGAATTATCCAAATAAAGTTAATGCAAAAATTACGAGGATTTAAAAAAAAAACTAGGAAATTAAAACAAGAAAACCCGTTTTCACTCAAAACACAAAGCGCTTTCATTTCAGTATTTACTGAATTAAAAATAAAAAATTGTTAGTAAAAGTTAGATGACTTATGACTGGACACTTGCACATGACCGAGTCCACATACCTTCGACGATACCGACGACTTTACTACGGTGACTAAAACTCGACTCACAGATGACCATCGACTACATAATTTTTAAACTTTGGCTTTTCCGATTTCCATACATAGATATTTAAAAAAAAGACGATTAAATAATTTCAAATTGTCGTTGGGGTTGAATTTCTATTAAAATTTGTCATATCTATACTTATTTACTTTTCCTATTTTATCTCGCTTTATTGCAGAATCTTGATTTCCGGAAAAAGGCAAAATGTGGTTGATTTGTAAGGTAGTTATCTTCTTTTCCTCTATTTTTTCTATCTTCGCATTTTATTCCGTGCTGATGGGCACAATGTCTTCGACGAGGACGTCACTGATGTGCAAGTAAATGATCCAGTACATGAGATTGAAGCAGACGAAACATACGGGGAACACGACCCGAGAGTACTTGTCTATATCGCTCGGGCCGATTCCGCATAACTTGTTCAAGTCTCGACTGAGGCCCAGTTCCAGCTCAACTCCTGAGGGGCCACTCACCGTGTTCTCCAACACGATGCCACCTTTTATGTGCGCTTTGGGATCGTTGATTTTGAAACGGACCTCCTGGTAAAACAAATAAAAAAAAAAAGAATTATCAATCAATTACTGTAATTATCTCTCGATTTAGATCGTTAGATACGGTCGAATGAATTAATTACATTAAAAATCGAATTAAGGAAAGGGTAATTGGTTGTTTTTAGTTCGGCTTGAAAAGTGTGTTGTGTATAGTCGGTACTCAGAAGTCATTCGAGCGCTTATGTTGCTGGTAGGCTGATAACATACTATTCCTGTGTTGTTGTTGCTGCTGCAAACACAGGGTCGTAAATTAAGGATGGAATATTGCGAGCCTCGAGCATTTAACATGGTCGCTGTAAATAATATCGGTGATAATTACTGCGCTACCGACATGACGTTTTAATATTTCGGGATGATTACAATCTAGTCCTACGGGAATTTTTCAACTCGAACTTTACTATAAAACCACCGATCGACTCATCGAGTGGTTAAATCCGATAAAATGAGAAATAAAACTTTAAAAACGGCTGCCATGACGCTAATCGGAGAGCAAAGCGCCAAAATACAGTGGTGACAAATCTTAAAAGTTCTCAACAGAGGCGCTTCGCTTACAGGCTACAGTTCGTCTTTAATTAGAAGACAAATTAACTTTTTGTTGAAAAATAAGCCACCGACTATTCTTGGAACCCAGAAAACTAATCATTCATTCTAAAACTGACTACAACGATGCAAACAGAAGCGCAAAGCGCCTAAAGACAGTGATGGCAAATCTTAAAAGTTCTCAACAGTGGCGCTTTGCCTACTGGCTACAGTTCGTCTTAAATTACAAGACAAATTAAGTTTTTCAGAAAAAATGATCCATCGACTATTCTTGGAACCGTGAAAACTAATCTTTCATTCTACCTAAAACCGTAATTGAAGTGTGTTTACATGAAAAATCTATTTTGTGGCGTTATAAGAGGCCTAAAAAATCCTAAGTGTTGAAAACATTTCCAAGAAAACTCGAAACATCTAGATAAAGAATCCACTTATCCAGTAATTTTAAAAAACATATTTTCCAAAAAGATATTTTTTTAAAAAAATTCACCTTGCTCTCGAATTTCTATCAAAATATTTCTTTTAAAAATCAATCATAAAAATCCAATAAAATTAGTTCACTAGTAATTGGCAAGAGTCCAGTTAAGTCGTTAATCACACAGCTTCATACCTTTACAATAAATCCGATTTATTCCTCACGGTCGTCATGACGACAAATTGTCACTTAAAACCCGACCACTCGACCACCAGCCAAGTTGTTATCACAAACACACACACGTACACACTCGCATAAAAACATAAACGCGCATATGCGGACACAAATTCAACTTAATTATACGTTAGAGTCAAGTGTCCATCAGTCCTTTTAATTTATTACTCGCATATCGATTTCTCGATTCGATACCTCTAAACATGAGATGTGAAATTTCACCCATGTGTGCATATTAGAACACACGCAATACTCTTAATTACTCAAGAGGTCCAGCAATTAATAGCTCGACTGATGTTCCCTTCGGGGATTTTACAAGTCACGGAAATTCGTAATACATTTTCCAGCGTGGCACATTCAGTTAGTAAATAAAAAAACTTTTACTATTATTTTTAGGAAGTTTTTAAACTAATTTATGATATAGAGCACACACACATACACAGACAGACAGCACACGTGAGAGTCGAGAGTGCATTGCAGTGCAGATGTCATCTGTTGGAAGTTCGCAATCAAATTTTAACAACTCTCACCCCGACACTCGGTCGAACACACACACACACTTGACATTATACGTACAGAAGAAAATGATTGTGTTTTTTGAACGGTTGCCAAAAGATGTTCTCAATATCATAAAAGAAAATGGGCCACGCCGAAAACTGTAACCACAAATCGACATTAGAAAATGAATCTGGACTGATATGCCACGTGACATTAATTCCAGCGCCTTTATATTTACGCTGATGATATCGCATTCGCTTCAGCTTGATAAAACCTGGCGATAAAGGTCGACGCGTAACGCAATGGCAGAGTTAAACTTTAATTATTGATGGCCGTCGAGCAATGTCGAATGAAATATGGACAACCTTTCCCATTCAGTCATAAAGGTGAGATAATAGTACACAACGCCGCCACTTTAATTACGAATATCAAATTGTTTTACCTGCCGAGTGCCGAGAACACCTCCCGCCACACGGATGGAATCATAAAAGCGATGATAAAAATGAGTTATTTTAAGAAAATGCTGAATAACCGCGAGATGGAAGCGTGCGATTTAGCTTCAACGTTTTATTAGACGATGCAATCGCAATCGCGGGTCACTTTCGCGCCTCGAAGGAGGGGAAATGAAAGGACAAGCTTCTTTTATCAGACTCGTAAAAAAAAGGTAGGGAAGAAGATCGTCTTGCTTCGGAAACAAGGGGGCTTGGAGGAAAAGAAAGTACAAAATTAAAAACAAGCTGCTGGAAACCTTTTTAAAGGTAACGCCTTAATGCGATATACTGTAAAGAAAGAAAGAAGACACATCGCTGTACCGCATGATTAAGCCGGTGACTTTAATGATACAAGAAGAAAAACGATAATCAAATGTGTCGAGATAAATTGTCGACTTAACAATTGTCGACGAGTTGAGACGCCCGTCATCCGAAATGACAGCACGTAATAAAAATCAATTGATATGGTCGGGCTAAGAAGAAAAGAATTAGGTTCTGTTGACATAAAGAGGACGCAGTAACCATAATTTGCCCGAATCATGGCGAAATAAAACTCGTGATTGCTGTCAAAAGAGGGCAATCAAATTCAAAAATTGGGGCGCAACCGAAGGACCCGGACAACCTACTCTCCAGTGAAGAAGAGGAGAGAGAAAAAAAAAATCTATAACATCATTTCGGGTATAGCCATCTTTGATTTTACAGCTGACACATTTCCCATAGCACACGTTTCGTGGTGCAAGTTCTCTGGAAGCCATCGACAATCGCCCGACCGATGGGTTTTAGGCTTTTTAGCGCATCGTAAACAAAACTCGATAAAGGAAATTCTTAAAGAAAAAAGAGTGTATGGTGCTGTATGGCAGCAGCGATGAAAGAAAATCGTTTAAAAATTTATATGAATTAATTAATTTGTGTAAATAACATTCCAAAGAGAAATAATTTCCTTTTGAAAACAAAATTATGTTGCCTTGCCACCGAAGCTCGGGGGCAGGAACCGAGTCAACTGAAAACGTTTCAGCTGATAAAAAATAATATTGATCTGAGAATTGGTTTGATTCCTTAAAAATAAAAAATTCAAACAGAAGAAGAAAAGAAAAGGTCAAAAGGCAGAGAACTGTAAAGCTCGTTGCAGAAGATCGGAAATTTCCTCATTTGTCTTTGCCACGGGACTACGCACGTGGCATAAATCGTTTAACATTCGGAAATCAATGGTCCTTTGATTTGGCCAAAAATGCTAAACGTGGTCGTTTGGCATCAAAGAAATTTTTTTTTTTTTTTTTTTACTGATTTCATGTCTCAAAAGTCCACGTCCAAACTCGCGACAGAAATGGGCGCTCCTTTAGACGATACGCCCAATAAACTCCGCATTTTAAAACACCGCAGTGGAAGGTAAAAGGAGGGCAGCAAGTCGGTATACAAACGTATAAACAAAGGAAAATCGCTGACAAGTGGATTTCCAACTCTAATAAATGCTGATTTGCATTCGTGTTCTCGTTTCGGTTTCTTAGTTCTTTTTCATCCCTCCGCACACGAGTTTTACGTCATTTTTCAATTAGGAGGCAGAATTAATGAATTAACGAAACACGATATCGATGATCACACAAAGTCGATGTTATCTTAATCGATTATCGTAATTAGATCGCACGAGTGTGTGTATGGATGAGAAGTTTTGG
>JAQFZO010001637.1:0-14926 GCA_034695885.1 Geophilus flavus
CTCATCTGCACTCCTATAAGTGTCTCCATGGGGACTTCAGTTCTAGGAATACTAACGCAAGAAGGGGGTAACATAATCCCTTCTAAATTGCCAAAAGTACATTCTTGAGGCAAATTCCTGTAGCAAACAGCGTGAGCCTAGTGGGGAATAAAATACCAGATTTCAAAACCGTAAATATGCGATTAATGAGATCAGGAAGAGAGAGATGAAATAAATGGTTTACCGTGATTCCACACCACTCACACTTCATGCCGGCCAGACATTCAGCTGACCAGCAAGTTTTCTTACAACCCAAACACTTTGAATTTGCAGAAAGATTTCCCTCTCTCCAATGATGGTAATGATAAACTGATTGCTGTATTAGAAAATTACAAATTAAAAATCAATAAATGTGTTTAAACTCGACACAGAATGACCACCGATTTTCCGGCAACGGTTTTCCAGCAGCTATTTTAATGCAAACACAATTTTGGGAATTATTTTGAAATTATCGAGACCACCGGACTAGTTTACTAAGTTGTTGACACTAGCGACAAAAGCAAAATATTTCAGATTTACAAATGCCGAATTTGATGTAAATTTGTGGCCAAAGCTACGTATACTTTACAAACTTTTTTTTGTGGTCAAAGTTAGCCTTTACATCGGATTTACATCAGATTTACAAATTTAATTTACAGTACACCGTTTAAAATTAAAATAAGATGTAAATTGAGATTTACAAATCATCTTTCAAATTAATTTCTCACAATTTTACAAATGTGAAAGCTCAAACAATGAATTTTACATTGAATTTCCTTTTGTAAAGCTGAAATTTTTTGCAGTGTTGTTGTTGGTGGCGATCCCTCGGTTTAATCTCATTTTGCTGAGGCCTCCGAGCACAGACATCAGTCAACAGCGATCCATTCATTTAATCATTTATTAGTTTCTTCGCAATCCAGGTGCTTTAAATTCACGGGAAGTGTATTGTTGAATTGTTATTACATGACCTCAGCTGGTCTGGCAGAACGGTTAATCCGACAAGGCCTTGGAACCGAAGGTGCTAGAAAATTGGTGGTATACCTGAACTTATTATTTACCAATTCAATATCAGGAATATACGTTGCACACTCTTTACAGTCAGCAACCGCAAAGTCCTGACAGTCCATATGGACATAATAATCACAAACTATTGAGAAAAAAATAAATTTAAAAATTAAATTTCCATAAAAATATCAAAGAAATTTGATGTTTACTCGTGAGCAAACTTAACAAACTCGTCTGAATACCTCATTTACCATTTATATTTACTGAACTTACTTTCACACTTCATGGCAGTGCTATCTTCTAACCTTTTTCTACAAACATTACAAAATTTTCTTTTGAAATGACCGGGCTCTGTCCAGCAATGAGCAACTGGGTTCTAAGAAAAAATAATAGAAAAAAAAATCAAAACAAACATCAAGAATTGACATTTAACAAAAAATAAAAAAAAAAGATCAAATAAAAAAAATATTTACGGAAATATAAACAAACAAAAAACATGTGATGGCTCACATTCAAACAAATACAGTAAAGTCAAAAGTCAAAATTCACCTAATTAATAAATCCAATCTGACAGTGTAAACAAACCAGTTTCTTACCTTGACAAGATGAGAGGCAATACTGATACACGGTGAAACTACGGTTTTCAGGCAACGATCGTGAACTACAAAATTGCACACTAAAAAAAGAAGAAAAAAATAGCAAAATTAAACAAACAATTTTTAAAAAATATTTTTTTCACGATAAATCATTCAATCATTGCGCCAATAAACGTCATCTTCGCGCAACAACACGTATGATTTATGATAATATAAAAATAAAGACTTTAAGACCTTTCCTGTTTGTTGTTTCTACCACAAAATTGTAAGTAAACACGATTTCGAGATCTTTTCTCTTACGCATCTTTTAATTTTATTTACGTTGTTCGCGTTTTAACTATTTAAATTTCCGCATGGTTTTAATGAAATGCAAACTTACATGTGGCTTCGGTTTTAAATATTAACTACCAATTAAATTGCTTCATTCCAAACTGCAGGAGTCAGCATAACACGATACGTTCCAACCATCCACTTGTATTCACTACGAGGACCCGGCGTGGACTGGACACGATCCAATGTGGTAAAAATTTTACTATTTGCATGGTTTATTATGACGAATTCATTTTTAAAATTTCCTATCGTCAGCACAACTTATTCGTGCAACTTTTTCAACTCTAAAAATACGATTTTTTCTTTTTTTTTAAAAACTTTACACTTATTTTTTTTAATTTGCAACACAAATGAAAACACGGTGGACTTGTTGCATCGCGGATACCTCGCTCGTGTCGTCCCTTCACTTCACCGATGGATTTCCTTTCATTTCATCAATGTGCGCGACCACATTACCGACAAATCCCCGCTAACAGAAGGACAATGCCGCGCAATGCATTAAAGTATCGGTCTCCATGTAGACGGTGACGGAGATTGGGAATCTTAGCTCAGCAGAGCAGCTCGCCTCTCTCTCTTGCTCGTTCGCATCCGACTTTGACGTACGTACAAGGTAACGAGCATAGACTCGATGACGCGAGCAGAAAATAAGAGACCTCGACTGCATTTCCAGGGCGACAACGTTTTGACGTCCTATTTATTATGTGATAAACCAATTTTGCGTAATTAAATGATCAAACATGCGTCAAAATAATAAATTTATACACTAGTTTTGGAAATGCAAGGAAAGAAGGAATTGATTTTTTATTTTTGCTATTTCCCAACGTAACCTCAATGTTTTACGAGCCGTGGATCTATTTTGTAAACAGTAAACAGTATTGTTTCGTATTTGGAAATAAAAAAAATAATTTATTTCAAGGATAATTGCATTTATTTTTAGGGTGGATGAATTAGTATCACATCTTGTCACGAGCTGATGGGTTACAAGAGCGAAAGAAAAGAATCCATTTCCCAAAATTGGGTGTTATCCTATGGGAGCTAAATAGGCTTACGATGTTCGAGAGCATTTCAAGCCTACACCCATTTATTAAATTAGTCGACTTTTGCAATTAGGAGTGAATTTTCACCTTATTTCATCATTATAAAATACATTTCTCATTAATAATCCATGAAAACCATCTTCATACCTATAAAAAAACCCTATTTCCTGACCCACAATGCAATTTTTTATGCTTAGTAAGCAGGAAAAAAAAATTAACCCTAAAAAAAAATCCTCCCACAGAAAAACACAGACATAACTCGCAGCCAGCAGAAACCATTTAAAATAAAACCTTGAAATTTCGTTCTAATAAAACACTCATTTTTTGGTTGTGTTTATATGGATAAATATCATTTTATTACGTCATAACATTTATTTAAAAAAAAAAAATTTTTTTTTGTGTATTATGAAGCTAAACTAAATGGATAGATAGATTTCCATGATCGTTAACCCTGTCATCATTTTAGGACTACATGGTGCAAGTTGTACGGTTACAGTGTGCACAGAAAACACAAGGCGAGCAAGACACGATGGTAAAATATCGATCGACGGACTTCTCCACTCGAAAATGGGAACGAGAGTATAGGAGTGGAAAAACGGAAGCTGCACACCAAAGTCCTGTCTTTTGCATTGCTTCAACTTCAAACTCGAAGGAAAAGATTTTTGCAGACGAGTGCCGATAACGTTTTTCAACTGACCGGTATTAAAAAATCCAAAATCGTCGAGTAAAACGACCTCTGGTGCTATTTTTAGAGTTATTACATTTAAAAAAAAAAAATTCTACACGTTATTTTATTCGAATTAAATTCTTTATGTGGACAAAAAAAAAATGGAATTATTTCCTGGAATCGTATATAAAATTGTTACTGAATGGAAAAAAAATTGTGTAAATTGTTATATTTGATCGGGTCGTCTTTTTTGGTTGCTAGGTAATTTTGCTGTGTAGATTAGGTTGTATAAAATTATTTCTTAGAAATAAAAAGGTTTATATTATAAATTAAGACACAAACGCATACAAGGGCTTAAGCCAGTGTGTTTCTTCTAATCTGTTGATATTTGTTTTCATTTATGGTTAATGAAATATTTTTTTATTCTTTTTAAATAAAAAAATTCATTTCTGTATTTTGTATCGGGACAAAACCAGGAAATTCAATTACGAAAAAAAATTGTTATTAAAATTTCAAATTTGTTTTTTTTTTTAATGTTCAAAATTGTTTATTTACAACTGTGACATTTTGGAAAATGAAAGTTCAGTCACACGATTTTGTAATTTTCTAACAAAATTTTCCACACTTCATGCAAAAAATATCAAATTGTCAACATTTGCAATGTTAATTGCGTGCATACAGCAAATGCACGAGGAACTACCGTGAGCAAAAGCGCATTCCTTGTCCAAATATTATTTCTCAAGTTAAGGTGAAAACATATAAATAAAACGGAAATAAAGAAATTTTTCCAAAAAACAAAAAAATAAACTCTACAAAATTTTATTCAAACTTTGTCACCAAAATGATAAATCTTTCCATTTTCTTAACTTAGAACTTGGAACCAAAAATAATTATCACGAGTGGCGACATTATCATAAAACCCCATCACCGAATTCTTAAAACTAATGAATTTACTTTTCTTTCAACTAAAGTACTAAAAGTAATTTCATCTCCATTTTTTTCCTCCTCTCATTTGATAAAACTTCCTGTTGTATGTACAGTACCTAAACTAAAACGATGGTATCTTCATATAACAACAAACACCAAACTAAAAGACTACTTTATACATCATTCTGTCACATAAAATGTATAAATTACAGCGAGGTATGGTGTTGTTAAGGCTAAACATCGATGCCAACAGGATCAATAGGGTTAATAAGAAGTGGAATAAATAAAACATAACAGAAACCAAACTAGAATTTCACCCTGAATTTATCAATTAATAAATTAACAGACCATAAATTAATTATAATCCAACTTCCTGGAAACTTTTGTCATGGGTCACCTGATATAGACACTAAAGATGAATTTAATCATTTCAATTTTTCATTTTTCATAAAAATGTCATTCAAAAAACTCGCAAGAAACCTAAATTTGAATTATTGATATCATTATGAAGATAGTCGAAGCAATTTCTATTTTCTGTTTCTTAGTTTCATGTCAGTCAAACGATGTGTTTGTTTTGACTGCCATTTTCCCACAACCACACACACACACACAATCCGAGTTTTATCTATCCAAACGTTCGATTGAAATGAAACAAGGTGAAATTGAAACTCCGTTTGTGTGCACATATTACCTGCACAAAATTGCAGCCATCAATTTGCTAGCAAAAACATTTTGCACCGACAAACTCGACTCTATCTTCTTTTTTCTACACCTACACTGACTTTCTCTATTTTTCCAGTGCAAATTTAACCCCCACTCGATCCACCCACTAAAAAAAAAATTAAAAAGTAAACAAAAATTTTTTTTTCTTAAAATAAAAATAGTAAATGTGTGTTGAGTACGTAATGAAGAGTCGAGGGGGTTTGCACCCAGTACGTCCCATCATTTAAGGCTAGTCCTGTAATTACAGTCATTTGTCAAAACAAGTTGTTTTAAGTGCGTGACGCACAAACATATCTCTATAATTGATAAAAAAATTAAGTGTGGGGATCAGTTAATGTAAATTTATAACGGGTGTAATTCACGGACACAAAATACATCAATTTTCTTTTACCGGAAAATATTTCCGGGTGTGTTATCACGATTGGAAATTTATTTTTTAAAGAAGAAAAAAAAAATTGATTAAAAAAATATGTAAAATGATCGTGAATTTAAGCCAATGAGATTAATTAGTTCAGAAATTGCGAGTTAATAAGTTTGGAGTAAATGTCATGTGATAAAGGTCAACTGTCGATAAAGAATTTTTTCTTTTTGAAATAAAACTTTATTTTTTTTTTACTGTGTTTATTAAAATGCATTAATTTGACCGTGTTGCACTAAGCAACTTGATTAATCAATTTACAACGCTCTATCTATAAATCAGTAAAGCCATTACCACTTACGCTGGTTCGATCACCGATATTTCAGCAAATAGTAACACTAAACACTTGCGAGTCAACCGTAATGTCCTTGAACTTGTCGGCCACCGAATTATTATTTTCGGGTCATTTTCCCATCAAAAACGACCCGAAATAATAATAACAGTGAAAGAAAATAAATGTAAAATACGTAAAATCCATAAATTTCAATACATATATATGCTAAACAACAACAAAATTATTTTTTCTAACTAATTACGGTGAAACTGGTGAACCAGACCCGTTAAATAGGTATCATTCCCTGCACAGCGCGTGTGTTTTGCAGGTAGGCCCACCACAGATGAAATTTAAAATTTCGCAAATTCGATATAAAAATAAAAATAATTAAATTAAGTAGAAATAATTTTTAAAAAAGAAAAATCTAAGATTTGTAATTTGTAAAATTCGGGAGAGAAAATGATTTGCTAGCATGCTTTATCACGTTGAAAACCCCATTAACATTAGGCCTAATTTATGGCAGTTAAGTCTGTTACGTTATACTTTCTCCAAGCCAATATCAATCAATATCTATTTTAAATGCACAATCTCGAGTAAGTATGAATTGAGTGTGAAAAGTATTAACAAATTATCGATGATTTGTACGGGTGAAAATGTTGTAGGGAGCAGTGTTCGGTTTTTCCAATGTCGAAGCATCTTATTAGGATGCTGCCGAGATGCAGGGATGAAAATGGGAGGGAAAATGTGCAAAAGCGGCTCTTACCTTCGCAAACATATCCTTGACCGATTAATCCCCACAACATATCTGTACAATGATGGCAATACGTTGGCTTGTGGAACGTTTTCTTGGCGAAGGAATGACCGTGACCAAAACTCTGCTCGGAATAAACCTCTGGTGCGTTGGAAGCCATATTGACTGAAGATGGCAATGGAGCCGAACCTGCCGTACCAGATTGTCTTTCGTTTGACGACACCAAAACACGATCCCAGCTTTTTGTGTTCACTGCAACAGCTTTAGATGAAGCAACTGCCAAGGTGCAGTGGCTTTCGGGTTTTGAACACCCATGTCCTATCGGGCGAGAAGCGATTTTGCCCGTTGCCGCTGAAATACCCAATCCAATCTTGACGTTGACGCTTCCCAAGCGCCTGGACGGAGCTTAGCAACCCTGCCGCATGATGGCGCCGTCGGTCGGCTTTCATATCTGATGCGGCTATCGTGGAGTGACGTAGACATGTATATAATTTATTGCCCTTTATGGGTTTGGATCTTGGATTTATGACAAAACGTAGTTAAAGAGACGAAATAAAAACAAAACTTATTTAAAGAATATTTTCATTTTTTTTAAAAAATAAATTTTTATTATTCCAATTTTACTTAATATTATTTTTTCTACTTTATTTAATTCCTGAATCATCTTTTGAGTAAAAAAAAAAATATCAAAAAAAAAAATCTTTTATTTAGTTAATTTAATTACATATTTCACTTCTTCTTGTTGGTTTTTCGTTTTGATTTTTCCATGTGCCTCTTTTTCTGATGGCCTTGGATTCGACTTTTTCTTTGCCGTGTTTTCATGATTTCGTCTTTAGTTTTGAGCTCTCGTCGTGGGCCACGTTTCGTCGATGTGTTATTATCTATTAGAAAAATTCATCAATTAATATTACGTGCGGTTAATAAAAAATAATTCAATTTACTTTTCTTGAATCTATGGTTGCCTGTATTTCTCGGTCTTTGTTGTTGGTTTTTATCTTCGTCACTATCATCATCATCTTGCTCCCTTTCTTGTATCTTGCTCTTTTTCTGCCACGTTTTATACAGGTCAGAAGTATAACTGGCTGGAATCCAAGCTCCACTTTCGGTTTTTACTTTCTTTTGTTTCCTTTCAATTCCTGAGGTACCGATGAATTTTTTCTTTTTACGATCCCTAGTAAATTCAAACAGATTTTGTTAATTAATTATCGTCGGATAGGTTATTTATTTCTCATTTACCATTTTTGCTGTTTAATGTTTCTGTTTAGCGTGGTGAGTTCATCACCAGTGAAGTCCAAAACAGCATTTGATGCTTCATTATTGAAAGTACTTTTGTCAACCTCCAAACTGTTCAAAAAAAAATTTTTAAAAATGAAATAAATAATCTACATATTAAATATCACTTGAGCTAAATATTTCTAACCCTTTCTCCAAGAAATGATCACGAGGTTTATACGGTACAAAAAATTCGGATTCCTTTTCAACTACTTTACGTTTTTTGATTTTCGGTTTAAAGAGTTTGTCGCTATTTCTCTTTTTTGGCTGAATAACGCAGTTAAACCCCACCTGTTCAAATTTTTTTAAATAGTATTAATAAACGTACACAATTTATATTAAATTATAGCTATTACAGTGTCAATTTCACTTTCGACAGATGAAACCGGAACTGGTTCCTGGAATACTGAACAAGAATTTTCCTTAATCTCGTCTACTTTTTTCTGATGTCTGGCTACTATTTCACTATTCTTTTTTCGAAATTGTCGCATAACGGACGATCCCTCCTTCTTACTTGTAGAATTAATTTCAAATATTGTCTGGAAAAAAAATTAAAACATGTTTTTAAAATAAATAAATAAATAAATAAACTATCTTTTTTTAATTAAAAAGGAAACATACCGAATGTGGCTTATACGCTTTCATTTGTTGCAGTAAATTTTCTCTTACAATTTCAGTATTTTCAGCAGGTCCTAAAAAAACAAAAATAAAAAAAGAACATTTTAATAAACAATTATAAATCAGTAATTTTTATATGAAGGTTTACCAAATAGAGGATGAATCCCTAAATTATTTGTTAGAAGTTTCTCTTTGATTCTTCTTATTGATTCCGCTGACGGATGCGGGCGCGATTTCAGGTATTTCGTGTATGCATTATTACAAACCTTCTTCATGTTGAACTATTAAATTAAACACTGTATTAGTTGCACATTCTTTTAAAAAATAATAAAAACGTAAACAAACCAAGTCTATGTTTGACGAATGCCAATATCTTAATTCTTCATCCACCTCATCGATTACTTTACGTGGAACAGATCCAAAGTAACCATCCCAATCTGTAAGAAAAGAAAATCAAACAATTCAATATTAATAAATAAATTCCATAATTTAATTACTCGCTATACACCTTCAATTTTGGTTCCAACATCCACAAATTTTGTACTTCTGCCTAAAAACAAATGTAAATCAAGCATATACGGTGTTTCTTCGCGTGAAACTAAAGAATACGCTGTTCCGCTGCGACCAGCGCGAGCAACACGACCTAGTCATAGAAAAAAAAAAACTTAAAAATGTACACCGAAAAAACAACAAAACTAAAAAACTCACCGACTCTATGTACAAACAATTTTGATTTTGATGGAAAATTGAAATTAATAACATTATCCAGCATAGGAATATCTATTCCTCTCGCTGCTAAATCAGTAACGATCAGAACACGGACAGTGTTCTTTTTGAATTTGTTAACATTTAATTTTCGCGCATCTTGATCCAAACTGCTGTATAAGTAGGTGCTAGCAATATTAGCACAATCTAAAATCTAAATTAACAAAACTTTAATATAAAACGACATAAAATAATAAATTACAAACAACTTACCATGTGTAAATATTCCACGTGATGTTTCGTGGCAGCAAATACCACAGTCAAATCATCGGGAGAAATAACCGACCGCAAGAGATTTAATAAAATGGCTATTTTATCTTCGGAGCAGCAGTCGATAAACGCTAACTGTGATAATAGATGAATTAAATGACAATTTGAGTGCAGATTGAAAAGCGTAATTTACCTTTAAATTATCGCTAAGTTTGGAGTCAACATCTAATCGAATTAAAGTGGGATCATTTAACCCGGCTTTGGCAAAATCGGCCATAAGTTTAGGTAATGTGGCAGAAAATAATAGTGTTTGTCGATTTTCAGGCAATCTATATAAGATTTCGTGTAACTGTTCTGCAAATCCCATTTCAAACAAGCGGTCTGCTTCGTCGAAAACAACGTATTCGACCGATGTTAGTTTCATGTTCATTTCCATAATGACGTGTAAAAATCGTCCCGGTGTGGCGATTATGCTGTAAATTTAAAATATTAATCACAAAATATTCGGAAAATCAACGTTCCTCATTTATATTTCTCTTACACGTCTGGGTTCTCGTGTAAAGCAGCAAACTGATCGTCCATCCTGTCATAAAAAATTTAAAATTTTACAAATTTGGAAACGAAAATACAAAATAAAAATATTTACTTGTCTCCTCCCAGAATCAATGACCCCTTCAATCCAACATATTTGCCAAGCTAAAAGAACAGAAGAAATTACAAAAAATAAAAATAGAAAATAAAATAAAATAATTTCAATTTAACCTCTTTCATAAATTTGTAAGTTTGCAATGCCAATTCTCTTGTTGGTGATAGAATTAAAGCACGAGCGCCAGCTTTTGCTGATCTGCTTTTAAGACGTTCGAACATTGGGATAAGAAAAGCTGCTGTCTTGCCACTACCAGTTCTTGCCATGGCTACGATATCGTGGCCACTCATCACCACGGGAATACACTGCAGATGGAAAGATAGAAATCAATCGTGATTACTTCTTCATTATTTTTTGTATTAACTTACTTTCCGTTGAATTGGAGTTGGTATTTTGTAACCCTTATACCTAATGCCTTGAAACATGGGTTGGCTCAAACCTGTAACATTAAAAATTCAAAATTACATAGAAATGAATGAGATTTAGTCCTAAATGCAGTACCCATCGACTGAAATCCTCCAGATTTCTTTTTTTTTCTGTTTTGTTCAGCGACGAGCTGATTGTAATCAATATCCTCCGCATCAGACTCCATTGTAAATAATCTGCTTTCGTCTTAGTTACACACAATTAGGTGCCTCATCAATTTTCAATTTTCTCTGGCAAAAATAAATGACACACGTGCGTGGAGATCTCTCGGCCTCGCTCTCGGCAGAGCTGATGGAATCTTGCGCTACCTGGTGGCATTTATGCCAATTAATATAAAAAAAATTATATTTTTTATTAAAAAACAATTTGCGGCTTACTTTTAAACGATTTAATATCAAATTAAAAATAAACTTTTAATAAGATTTATAATTTGTGACATTTTATTATATTTACTGCAGTTTGGTGACAACCCAATAAGCGATTGCCGTGTCCGCGCGCCAATTTTAAACATTGCTTAAACGAAAGTTACTTGACTACTAAAAAACGGTCGTTGATATAATAAAAAATAGGAACATACTTTAATTTACTTATAAACCATGCGGTTATAGCCCGAAGTAAAGACATTTTAAAATAAGAATGTAATCATTTCATTTTTGTGAAATACTACATTCCAATTTTCCGTTTTATTTCAAAACTTACGCATGGATGGATCAAATTACATATTACCTAGTACGTACAGCAAACAAATATTCTTTTCATGAATATTACTATTCGGTTACATGACGCAAATAAACATCTTTATCCATGTAAACTGATCTAAATTTCCAAAACAAGAAGTCATTGCGATGACTAAACTTCATTTTCTGTGTAGATTCTAATTTCAGATCCGTATAAGATATACTTCTTCTTGCATGCCATTCCCTTCCAACAACCACTAGACATTCGCCTACATTTCAGTGAAGGTAACATTTTCAATAGACTCAAAAAAAAAAACTAAAGTAAACTAAGATTTCAATAATTATTACTTTAAAACTAACTTTTCCATTCATTTATCCTCAGATCAACAGCATACAATGGAAAATCTAAAACTCTATTTAACGTTGGCAATACTATCAATTGTACAAACTCAATCGACATCTTCCTTATTGGAATTTTTGGATCCAGATGACCCCGAATCTTCACTTACCATCGCTAAAATTATCCATTCAAATTGTAAATATAACATTTTTAATATTCTTTTCTGAAATATTCTCATCTAAACACTGCTGGCTGGCGACGACTCATTTCCATTGACCCGTAGCTTTAGAAACTTTACATACATTCATTTAGAGTATTTTCCTATCCAGTGACATGCAATAATGTTAAACTCATGTGTCTTCTCTGCAAAGACAATATACCAGCAGCAGAGCACACACTGTTCTGCAAATTTAATTAACTTTTTTTTTTCCAGTCGAAGTTTGGAAAAAATGTGACCGAATCTGCCAAGAGAGATTTAAAACTCTCGCTTTAAGCTACAGATCTTGTAACCGAGCACTATCTTTTATCATTATTTGCCAATACGATGGTGGTAAAGGCACTCCTTTAGTACCTGCTGATGCCGGCGCCGCTCCACAAGGCGGGGACGATCCCCAAATTCCACCGACACATCCACCCTTTGCAGGCGAACCACCAACGACAACACCCGAAGGACTGCCACCCGGCGGCCAGGAACTTCCAATAGTAACTGATTAATTTGAATGAGTCAGCGCAGAAATTACAAAAAATTATCATTTTTTTGTAAGTAACATTTGATTTTGTGAATTAAAAAATTTATTTACGTACAAAAAAAATTAAAAAATTATGCATATCAAAATACCTTGCAAAAATTAGTCAATAAATACATACATCATCATCATCATTAATCATCAATACATAATTGATTTTTGAAAAATTTACGACATTTTCAGTGGTATTAGTATCAAAATGTGGTAAATATACAATAATTCATATCCGTAATAGATCGTATTACGAAATTTTAAGTAAAAACAGTGGCATTATGTACAATAATTACAAGTTTTACAGCTTGAACAATCAGCTGCTTCAGGTTTTATCTACCTGGTGGCCTCTAGAAAAAGCAAAAGATGCCAAATCAACATTTATTTCAACAGAGCATGCACTTTAAAGTAAAACTTCAACATTAATCTGAAGCAAGTGCAGCAGTTAAAAATAGAAATAAATAGCAAACAAATACAAATAGAAAAAAATCATTTGAATAACATTCAAATGAAGCTTTCATTCCTGCACAAATAAACTATTCAGTCTTTTCAACTCCAGTCATTCTTTCAGCCAAAATAAAAAATAAAAAAACCTTTCGTTGGGATTAGTAAAGCATAATTTTGTTTGTTATGATGTACAGACAAGAGCGCCATTTAGTTTGGTTAGTTCACATTTTAGTTCAAGTCGTTTTCAAGTAATTTACCGTTGATGCAGTCAACTTCCGCCCACGTTTTTTTCCTTAAGAGTTGACAGCCAATAACAAAGGGCAAGTGAAGGTGATAATGAGCGAAAAACGGAAGTGGATCTCCAGAATCGAAAAACGCTTCACTGCTTCGCCTTAATTGACGACAGAAATGTTTCATCTGTGACATGGATGGTTGGCGAAGACACGACAATAATTCTGGGTAAATGGAATATTGCATCGGCTTAACCACCGATTGTAACGGCCTGGCAATCAAAAATTTAATTAACGGTTAATTAGTTAGATCGGTATGCACTAAAATAAAAGTGTCATATACCGTACCTGTCTGCTTCGCAAGGTTTTCCTTGTACCAGGCAGTTGATAAATTCGGGTTCCTTTTCGAAATTCAAGAAGGGTACACCAATGCTCGGATAACAACTTAATGGAAAAACGCGACCTTCTTCCGATATTACCAAGTTGAATGTTAAAGCTCCCGACTGATTGCCTGGTCCAAACTGGATAAAAAAAATGAAAAACATGAAAACATGAAAAATCACCAAATTCTTTCATTTAGGCCACAGTTATCTCAAGTTCATTTCTCTAAGCTTTAATTGAATTATATTTATCAGTTAATGTTTTAAGTGGAGTGAAAATGGATATATTTGTTGATGTTATTGATCGGATTTTGCACTGCTGTACCAAAAGGAGGATAAAAAGAATAATAAAGTTAATCTTTTCTTAAGCGTCTCTGTAATCTTTCGGGGTAGGGTAATCCTATACAATTCACTGCTGATTGAAGATTGTGCAGTGCTAATCCCGAGATTTAGCAGTATCTAACAACTAGTTTCTTAAGTACCAAACTAGCAAACTGCTTTTATCAGTTGTTCCTGCGATTTTTTTAAGGTCAGGGTGCACACGGTTTATTTTGTACCTGTTTTAGAACTCCATAGATCATCTTCAAAATCTGATCGTTGATGTCTTGAGTCAGTTGGAAATTGGAGTCGGGGTTATTGGAAGACGTGGAAATTGCGATGCATTTACCGTCGCAAATTAAACTGGTGCTTGTAAATTTTTCCATCGAAAAAAGGAACTGAAGATTAAAATTAGCATGTTTTAATTAAAGCAAGTAATAAATTACAAATATCGATTCAAGTGTATATCTACTCACCGAATGAAACCCACTTAAATCGGTCAACAAATCATCTTCTTCGTCGCAATTAAGCGATTCCACGGATGACAACGAATTAGATCTTTTGGTAGCCATTGGAGAATCGTCACTGCAATAATTGAAATTGATAATTCAAAAAAAAATATTTAAAAAATTTAAAATCCATGAAAAAATTATCAAAAAATGAATAAAAATGTGATTAATTTTGATGACTAAAGGTCCGCTTTCTGTATTTGAAAGTCAAAAAAATATTCTGACCTCATATCACAGATTAAATAATCATCACAAGAATCACGATCAAGATAATCAAATTTTTCAAGGTTGCCAGGCAGTCCAGGCCATATAATCTGCTTTACACCCTTTTTTCTAAAAATATCATATGGAAATAAAATACCAACCTAGGTGAATCCATTCTGTTGTAATTGACATGATCAGTTTCAACGTTGTTATTATTCGCAGCTATTAGCGAATTTCCAGAATATCGATGTAAAATAAACACGCGACATCCTTGCCTCTCTAATTTTGACTTAGTTAGGAAATCAAATCTCACATCTTCAATTCTCGACACCGGAATGAATACATCAAACTGTAAAACAAATGTTCTCTTTATTAGCAATGGTTTTCGTGTACTTTCAACG
>JAQFZO010001638.1:0-14911 GCA_034695885.1 Geophilus flavus
AGAAATCGGAGAATTTAAAGTCGAAGAGGTTGATTTGAAGTCTTAAAATCAAATTTCAAGCTATGTAATATACAAAATAAACAAAAATTTCCACCTATAAAGCTTCAAATGAGTGTTCACCAAAAAGAATTTTTCGACCGAACCAAGCCACAGACAGTTTGTTTGGCTTTACTAAAATTAAAGGTATTGAAATATTAATTGAAATATCAATTATACATGTTACATGTGTAAAGTTGCCTTTAAAATCATTTTAACTACTCTCCACGCTTGAGGTCTCCATATTTGACAAGATTTCAGCCACAGAGGGAGTCTGGCACTGGATAATTAAAATTTTTTCTATAGTTCCGACTCTACAGAAAGTTTATTTTATTAATGTTACAGAGTAAAAACACAGACTTTCCTGGTACAGAATTGAGTTTTAAACCTACTGTAGCCATTTTTTCTTTAACCTGCTTTACTGTAGGCAGACTGGTCAAGCTGTGAGTACTAATCCTTAAGCCAAGTATTCACAGCATGACCAATTTGCAGAAAAAAGTGCTAAAACATTCAGTACTTGGAAAGTCTGTGCAATGAGCCTGCGAACAGAAAGAAGAGACTTTCTAGATCGTAACCACAAAAAAAATTTAAAGTTTTTAGCCAATAGCAACCTGCCATCAGTCTGTGGCATGATCTTACCAACACACTTACAACTGGGACATTGTGGTGATTAGTAAATTTGGACAATTCTGAGCACAGGTTTCATGGCCAGACAAAAGTTATGAGTACTAAGCTTAAGCCACACAAAGTTTATTTCCCAGATACTGGCCACGTTTTAAGAATATTACTTTTCCCCATTAACCTACTTTTCTATGGGCAAACTCTATTCAAGGGCATCAGTAAGTACTTACCCTCAGGAAGTTTATTTTATTCCCATCACAGACTCACAACAGACTTTCCAGGCATGGAAATGGCACCAACCAACTTTCCCTAGAACCATTTCCCCTCCACCATGGAATCATAATGAATTAAACCCCTATTTACCTAATCCTAATCTCCATTCAAATCCCATGCATAAAATTTTTATGTCCACATTTCTCTTCTCCCTTTTCTCCTCCTTCAGTCAACAAATTCCTTCCATTTTCAACCTCATTTCTCCCCATTTTCCCTCCTCCCTCCATCCCTCTCCCTCTCCCACTCTGTCCCACATTATCTTCACACTGACTTCATATCTCCTTTAATCTCCCTAGGTCCAATTCCAAACCAAACACCCTTTTCCCCCTTTCTTTATTTCTTTATTCCCCTCGCCCTCCCTCCCTCCTTCACAGAAGACACACACTGCCAGTCTGCTGCCTGCCTGCCTGCCTGCCTGTGCCTGCCATGCTACACACCACCCAGTCGTTGTCGTTCACTGGTTCACTCCCTCCTGGTAGTGGAAATCCCTTTTCCCCGCGTGCAGTGGCATCATCATTTGAATCTTGCACCACTTCTGAATATTTCTTTCCATAATTCCCCCCTCATACTTATAAATAGGCCTATTGTATTTTTTCTTCTTTCTCCTTTGTTTTTACAACTCGAGCAAAAGACATTTCTGCTCACATGTTTCCAAATGTTTTTATTATCTCGCCTCATACAAACCCAGCAAATGGAGTAAAAAGGAGTACATCCACAAAAACCACAACTAACCAATAAATGACGTTTTTTTCCTATGAAAATAAAATAAACAAATCGCGTTTTATTTATTGTTTTTTTTTTTGGTGTGTCTGCACTGGAAATCCAAGTGATTAAAAAAGTCATTAGATACTTCATTTAGTGACTAAATAGTCTAAATTTTATTGGTTAAATGTCTATTTTATACCCTAGAAATCCAAAAACTTTCTTTTATGCATTTAAAATAACTAAAAAGCTATACCTATAGCCATTTTCTAGTCTTTTAAGTGGGGCTAAATGAAAAGTGACTAAATTTTTGTCATTTTTGACGTCACAACTTTAGTAATCATGGATTTAAACTTCAGTCACTTTTTATTTAGTCACACTTAAACGACTAGGAAACGGCTATAGGTATTAGTCACTTTAAACATATATAATTTAGGCTTTTGGATTTCCATTGTGTGGGTCTGGAAAAAGGATTTTAAATTTTTTTTTAAGTTTTTAAAATTTTTATTTTTAATTTAATCCTTAGAAAATCTAGTTTTTTGATTTTTTAAAAAAAATGTGTGCGTGTGTAATGCGGGGTTTAAGTCTTGGGTTTGTATTTG
Source organism: Geophilus flavus (assembly GCA_034695885.1). Classification (NCBI taxonomy): domain Eukaryota; kingdom Metazoa; phylum Arthropoda; class Chilopoda; order Geophilomorpha; family Geophilidae; genus Geophilus; species Geophilus flavus. The sequence goes on from JAQFZO010001638.1 coordinate 2,235, forward strand.
CTTGTATCTATTAATCTCTCGTTTTATTAAACTTTGTTCCTCCAAGGGTGGATTTAGCGCTAAACTGAGATTAACTTGTCATAAAATGATGAATATTTAAAATAAATTTGCACCCAAATTCAATACCACGAATTTACAACTCATTACATGCAATAAATTTTTTTTTAAAATTTTTTCTTACTTGCTGTAAGTAATAAATAAAAATCCCAGGGCCTAAACCGGATAAATTGAAAATGAAAAACCTGTGAATTACTTATTTCCTTCACTTATTCATCGATAACAAAACAAAATTTTTTTAAAATAAAAAATTCAAAATTCAAAATTCATAATTTTCTATTTTTAGAAAAAAAAAAAAATTTCCTGGTTTTTGCAATTTTTAAGAATAAATAAATTCCCCAGAAAATCTCATCTGTTCACTTCATTCGTGGTCAACATCAAAGTTTTGTAAAAACAAAAAATAAATCTCCATGTTAAAATAAATAAACGGAAAAATCTTAAAAATAGAAACATTTCATTACTCGTCATCAACATAAACTTAAAGAAAAGGAAAAACAATTTTTTTTAACAAAGTTTTCAAGTGGGACAAAACAAACCTAACTCATCCAGATACTCCATTCGACTCTCAAGATAAACAAAGACGGGAATATTTCGACAAAGTATCGACCAGACTGCATCAATCACTTGTTTACATTCTCTTGTAAACATCTCATTAATTTTTTTCTCTCCCATTTATTTATAATATAACTGATTAAAAGAAAAATCCCCCATTAAAATTAAAACACGATACCCTCATTCCAATAAGTAGAAAATATCAAAAACAAAGATCATCTTTCACATTTTTCTTAAAAAGAAAATAAGAAAAATTCTTTTAAAACCATAACAAAAAAATAAAAAATTTGAATAAAAAATTCAAAATTTTTTCCCGTCGCTTTAAAAACGTGAAAAAAAATTTAAAAAATAATTTCGGGAACTTTGAAGTGAAGGATTTTGAGTTTGGAGTGTAAACATTATCATTATGTGGCCCCATCTTAGTTTTATTCCGTCCTTCTAGTCTCTTCACAGGTCAAAAACCCAGCGAAAAAAATGTAGCCTAGCCTCAAATCCGAACCACGTTAAATGGCACGTTTCTGAGATTATAGTGCGAAAATTGACTTTTTACCTTTGATTAGTGCGGCCAAAACAAGGAAAAGACGTAGCGATGTCATCTCCGGTCGTGTTAATCCTAAACTCTTCGAGTAATCTGCTCATCGAAGGTGTTTCCGCGGGTTTAAACGTGTATACGGGCACCTGATCCCGGAGCGACGACCATACGTCCGCCACGGTCGAGAGTCAGTCATGATCTGGGCTCACCCGGGCTCACCCTCAAGGACGAGCGCTGTTACGTCAGCGCGGCCTTTGCGTTTCGTATTGCGTCGAAATGGAACGAGAGGGGATTTAAATGTCTGGAAATATGTAGAAAAATGTTTTTAAAGGTTTTTTTTGGTTTTTAGTGAGGGTTTTTGGTGGGTTCGGTCGAAAATTCGATCGGTTTTCGCCCCGGTGTTTGGAGTTTTGCCACCAGATGGCGAGTGGGTGCGATTGTTGCTATGGAAACAATTTTTGTTTAGCTTTTATGTTGCTACGGGAGTAAATACATTACCGAGATGGAATCGGAAGAAAATCAAGAAGAGCAAGCGGCGAAGAAATATTTAGGTGAGTTTTTGTTTGAATTGTAAGGTATTAAGTAATCTTTTAAATAAATTTGTTTTTCTCTTTCTTTAAAGATGACTGAGTATATTTGTTTTCAGAGGAGTAAATTTGGGAATTTAATTAAAAATTTGTAATTCGGTAAACAAGTAATAAAAATTAATAAAATTACATACACATGAATGTGTTAACATAACTACGTAAATACGCCGTTAAGTTTACACGTTTTTGGGTGTTGCGCACTTAGAAGCAAAGCAACTCTTTCTTGTGCGCATGCGCATACCCATAGTAAGGGACATGTGAAAAAAAATTTCATACGTCTTTTTTATGGACGGAAAATCGTGAGTTTATTTTTTAGTTGCGCAAAACTTCCATTTACTTGATTAAAATCCAAATAAACAAATAATAGGGAGTTAGCGATTTTTTTGAGAATGTAATTCCCCAAAACCAAATTTTTAGGAATTCAGTATTCAGTGCTTTTCCACCATAAAAAATGCAAGAAAACGATTACAGGAGTCAAAATCTAAACTAGTTAAAATCAATTCTTATCTTAGTTTGTGAAGCCTGGATTCTCGAATTGGAGTCCACTTCATCCACACGTTGGTCAGCCATTTTTTTAAAGGTAAAGGTCTAGCATCAATGTCAATGGTCAATTGAATGTCATATGACTCCACCTAATGGGAGGTGTAATCCGGAATTTGGTTTACCAAAAATGCAAATCCCACTTCCTAAATAATTGAGAATTTGATATAACCTAATTCCAAATCTGGCAATCAAACGTCAGGTCATGTGGTCAACAACAAAATTCATTGACATCATATGATTTCATCTGCCCAATTAAGTCGAATCCTCAATTTGAGTATGTGGTATTGGAAATTGCATTCCCCAAAATTTGCGAACTCCCTAATAATTTTATTTAATTTTTAAATCCCAAAAACAAAATAAAATTAAAGAAAGGAAAAAAAGTGAGTCTTAACTGTGTTTACAAAGTGTAACTCATTAAACAGCACTAAAGTAGCAGTTAGAGTAAGTTAAACAAGAAAATTATGCACAAAGTGCACAAACTTGGATCCCACTATGAATACAAAGAAAAGAACATCTAGTGGGAATTAAAGAAAGAGAAAGAAAGAAAGAGAGGGAGGGAAGAAAAAAAGAGAGAAAAGGGTTCTGTATACAAATCACCATTTTATTTCCCAAAGGAAACCAAAAGAAAATGCCCATTTGATGGAAGAACACTGTACAAAACAAGGCAATAGTCTTGAAAAGAGAAAAAACAAAACCCCCAACCCCAAAAGCAAAAGGGGGAGAGAAAAAAAAAATATTGTGTGGGGCCAGATTAAGAAAATAGAGTTTAATCAAAATAGATTCTTCGGTTCGATATCCCTATAGACGAGATGTCAGTTGTTGTTGAATTTGAAATGGAGCGTGGAGTTTAGTTTCCACTGGTTTTGTGGAAATGAATTTGTAGTTGCAGTTGTTTCGCATTTTAATTCGAGCGTCAGCCTGTCAGTTACACTGCTCGAGTTAATCGATTACAAGAAAACATTTAACACACCTTGCTTTATTTAATACTCGGGAGCTCTTAAGGGGACCGTGTGCATTAAGGGTGATGGTTTTTAAATTCAATTTTCTCATTTTTCGAGCTTTTGGTGAATAGGCGTTTAGCACTCAGTTCAGGGATGATGAATCACAACTAAATGTCGACACATTTACGTGTTGATTGGATCAGGTGAAAAGTAGGGATGGTCTTGTGACGTTGTTTCAGGGTGATTATTTTATTCCAGCAGTATTGTAAGTGTAACTTACATCACCTCTGCAGTAGGGATTTAAAGGTGTGATTAGCCATAGTCAATGACCGGAAGTTGATATATACATTTACAACTGATTGGTGACATCATGAATACATTCAAAGTAGCAGTAAACAACCTCTGTACCAATTCGTTATACCTGAGGACAAGCCGTATGCCAATAAACAGCAAGTTTCTCCAGTCAAAAATTTCCGGCATTATTCACTATGTTTCCTGCGCTATTCACTTTACTGGCATACCGCCTGTAGTACTTCGTTCGCACTATGCAGGTTAGATAATTTTAAGTTAGCTTTAACACAGGCTAGCCTTCTGTTTCAGGCCACATTGTTTGCATAGAAAAAGTAGTTTAGAGATAAATAGCGATAAGTAGTCAAGAAACACAGGTACCAGAAGTAGTTATGCAAAACAAGCAATGCCGTTCACTTCACCAGAATGCATCAGTACAAATTTATTATGGGAATTTCAAGCTAGCCAAACTAAACATCTAGTTTGACAAACCAACTTGAATCCATCAAGTTCTGAGCTCATTAAACTAGCGGATAGCTGTACCTACACTCTAACAAAATTTGAGGTGTGTTTAGGGTGTAAACTTTTGTCCCAAATTGGCTACTGTTATTCGGTGTAAACCTACACCTGGTGGTGCAAAGCTTAGAATGGACAATCCTGGTCAAAAAATTTGTTCCTTGCAGTGAGTAACATCTTTGACCAAAGAATTTCACGTGAAATAAACCCACTTGGAGAGTATTTTGGTCAACAAAGCCGCTCACTACAAGGGAGAATTTTTTACCAGGATTGTACTTCTAAACTTGCACCAAGAAAGTGTTGAATTTTCACCGAATAACAGTAGCCAATTTGGGATAACTGTTGTCGGGTGTAAGTTGCAACTTACATTCCACAACACTACCAAATTCGGGACCAATTACACCTCCGATTTTTAGCAGTGTACTTATCATTCAAGTAGTACAAAGAGACTTTCAACTTCATCAAGAATTTGATTTCGTTTAAATAGGATTGGGTGATAATTAAAATTTGGAATTTCATTTACTAGTTTTGATGTTGGTCTTTTGTCTGGTCGCTTAAGGCCACCGTAACGAATTACAATCCACAATTACAACAACAACGTCATCTGTCGTCGGGCGTATCGTGTAAACTGATTTTAGCGTGGAGCTTTTCTTTAAAATGTTATTTGGTTTTAAAAGTAAACGAAAAATGATTTTAGTGCAATTTTCTGATGGTGACAGAACCCTTATTTCCAATTCACTGACCCCTAGGGTTCTGTGGAACACCATTTGGAAAACACCGTCTAGGAGAAATTCCCTCGATGCGGGACATCTTTTTTTCATTTTGGAAGGTTAAAATCAATTCATTTGCCCAAACTTTTACTGCCAGCAACTAATTAATCGCAAAACATGAGGGACACCCATCCCCATGCACCAGTTTAAAATTTCAAAAAAAAAAAAAACGACAGCTTTCACTCCATTCCACCAAAGTATTTCAAATATATACAAACCTTTAAAAACTGATGTTCATTGCAGATGGCAGTTCAAAGAATACAGCTAATTCCACTCCCATGAATCTATAATAAAGCAAAAGATACAATTTTAAATTATTAAGAATCTAAGGAGAAAAAAATACAAAAAAAGTTCCATCAAGTCTTTAAACAAGCAGCATTTATTATTTACATTAGTTGTGCACAGTTCACTAAGCTGAAGTAAAGGTCAGAAACCTTTTACAAGACAAAACTACGGTGGAAACAATCCTATTTCCCATAATACCTTTCACCTGTTGCAGAGTAAACAAAACTCGCCTGGAGAGAGAGAGAGAGAGACACGAGAGGCCTTCTGATAAAACTCTTATTGATGATGGTTAATTAGTTTAATCCTTTCTCTCGTGGAAAAGATCAAACATTGCTTCAATTAAAATCAGCCAAGCAAGAAGCAATAACCTAATGTGTTGTAGTCGAGCGTTCATTTTGATTTGGGATTAAGGCCTGGGAATTGGTCATCTTATTTCTCACGTCAGTATTACTCATCAGTATAGCAGCCCGTTCACTTATTTCAAGATAGTTCAAAATCTGCTGTGATTGGTCGAGGAGTTTGGACAAGGACTATCGCACCCAAACCCTACACAGTAAAAAATAATAGGTGTAAATAGGTGTAAAAATGTTGTCCCTATGTGAACTCCTTTTAAGTGTGAATTAACACTATTTAGGCACTGTTTGCACCATTATAAGTGCAATGTACACTTCAAAGGTGATTCTAAACATCAGTATCTGGTATAAGAAGCAATTTTTTTAACTCCATTGAAGTGTAAATTATTCATTTACACCCTAATTTGCATACTTAAACGTAAAGGAGTTCATACAGGGACAAAATGTTTTTACCGTGTAGTGTAAACAAACGTACGAATATTAAGTGATCAGTTTTTAGACCCAACAGGTCAAAACCACTGAAATTTTAAGTACCAATCACTGCAACCGGTCAAGAATTATTTCTTTATGTGCAGCCAATGACAGGACATTTTAAACTATCTTGAAATAAGCGAACGGACTGTAGTACACATCATCAAAAGTGCATAGTCAAGTGAAGACATGCATTTCACTCGTTAATTTCACTCAGTAGTACATGGCTAAGATTTTTTTCACTTTGGCCCAAACAAAATGGGTGCCAAAATTGGGCGCCCAAAGTTTGGTATCGGTATCAAACTTTAGGCATACAAAAATTGCCCGAGCGAAATTAAAGAAAAAATTGGGTGCTTATGCATAGTTATGAACATGCGAGCTGGACATAGGCGTGGTTAAAGCCTATGATTCACAGCGAGCGTTTTCTTAGCAGCATCACTGTCCATAAACTATTTAGGCATCCACTTGACAAGATTTCTTCGCCTATCTCTCGCGAGGTAAAACGTGACTTTAATTGCCATTAGAGGCATTCACTTGATGCGTTGTTTGATTGACATAACCCTCAACATAACCTGCAAAACAAATATGGCAGCCCCCATCTTGGTTTTGGATTAAAACATGTAACATGATTGGCTGCGATTCAATTGCGACGTGAAAAAGCACTTGGTCCAAGTACTTTTGAAATCGTGCTGCCAAAGTACTGTAGACAGGAAGCGCGATTTAACGTGCGTGCGCATTACCTCTTCGAGATGCGATTGTGGACAAATCGCGCCAAGTTGATGTCTAGCATAATGGTATTTGGTGCCTCCCTGCACTTTTGATGTGCATTGTGACGCAAAACAGTTCACATGCAATGCACGTGCATGACACAACGCAGGTCATGACGCATGCGTGTAAATATGTATTACATTTGGGTCTAAAACAGCTAGAAAAGCCAAGCGTCAAAGTTCGGTATTAAAATTGGCAAGGATATTCTTCCATTTCACTCGGGCCTAAGAAAAAGAAACATGACATCACACGAAAGAATGTGAAAAAATTTTCACATGAGCCGAAAAATGTCAATTCACTCAGATGTATATACTAGGCCTAAGGAGACAATCTAACCTTCTAAATATCAAAGCATAACAGCTGCAAATTATGACATCACAACACAATTTCAATAGCGGTTACAACAATAAACATTCTCAAACTAAACTCAGCCTATCTAACAAACACGCCACCATTTTGGCCACCATCCAAAAAATACTAAGCAAATAAAACACTTCTCTTATTTAAAACAGTTTACTTCTCTAATTAACTGCAAATATCAATCAACATTTTTTTCCCTCTACAAAAGAAAAAAAACGAGACAGAGAAAAAAAAACGAGAGGAAAAAGAGAAGAGGGAAAATAAAAATAAAAAACTTTTAGTACCTAGTAGAACATTCCCTTTAATTCTTATCAATGAGAAGGTCCACGTACAAAAGTCCCAAGAGTGCATGAACGTTGTCTTGTATTGCAACAGTGGGAATTGGATTCGAAATGGTTTAATTGTCTCTTCTCTCTCATTTAACAGTGACCTAAGAGAAGAGACACGAGAATGTGAGTGAGATGGGTTGGTTGGTAGATGGCGCTGTATAGCTACTACAGTAGTTTCTTTGGGTTGTACGAGCGAGCCTAGTGCACACTTTGTGCATGTGTTGTGCCTTGTCTTTCATGAATTCTCGTTTATTTGGACCTGTGATGGCGCCATAAGGTGTCTGCATGGGTCCTCGAGGGGTGACCCCATGGGCCACAGTTTCATTTGGGGCTTGGCTTTTATGGGATTCTAACTGCAAGAAATGCAAGGTGCAACTCATATGGGGATTGTGGTATCAAAAATAAGATTGTCTCGCAGCCCCTGCGACAACTAACGTGAATGGAGTGTGTTAAATGGAATGCATCAAATTTGTAGAGGGCGCTATCTGCGAATGCATCACCAACAAAAATCTAGTTAAAACTTACAATAAGCGGCCGCAGTTTTGCTTCCTGGATATCTCAGTTGGATTTAAAGCGGCAGGAAATTGCAAACTTTTCTCGTGTCGGTTTCATTACAGGCTATTGTCTGATCAGACTCGTGTTTTCCGTGTGTGACCAGATTGACGACCGGTCTAGAAATGAGATTTTATTTATGTATGACGGGCTCGCAAATTATTGCCATATTTTACTGGTTGGTAATTAATGGTGTCATTAATTATGCTACTGTACCAACTTCCAACTTGTCATCGATTCGAGTGGATCGAGATTTTGGGCTATTGTTGGAATTAACTTTTGTTTTTTGTGTGGGAATCTTTATTAATTCCAACAATTTCATATAGTTTTGAAGTGTAACATCTTAACACATCCCAATTTATCACGTGGCGTAAACAAGCCCTAGGAGGCTACGACCAAATAAATCTACGAAAATTAATAGCCCACTCGTTAATCTCCCATATACTGTAGGAGGAATAATCTTAGCAGCTACAATCTCAAACATCCTAACAATAACATAGGGTACCTTACAACTTATATCCTAATACCCCATTCGCACTAGCAATTTGAATCTAGATTCAGACCAATATCCAGTTAGTGCGAACAGAACCAGATTAAAATAATTGTGATTAACTGTCGAGAAACTAGATTAATCCAATCCAGTTCTACAAACTAGATACAAGAATAATCTAGTTTCAAAACCGTCCCATCATGCATTGCGCCTGCAAAACGTGCATTTGATTGGTGTTCAGTTCCGCCATTTTGTGGAAAATGTATCTATTACTCATTGCAACATTCATCGGTTAGCATTGCCTGGTTATCCCGAACAGTGCGAACGTTTGCGATTATTTGAAACTGGGATTTTGTTAACTAGATAGGATTTTTATCTAGTTTGAACCCAATCCAGTTTATAGTGCAAACAAGGTATAACAGTCTCTCTTGTGGCTTAATCGCGATTGTACTGCTGTTCGACAGGCCTGACGTATACTGCCTTCAAGTTGGATGCTTTTGGCGTGTCCTCTTCCTTTGATCACTCCGTTACTCTAGGGTTAGTAAGGCTTGGTCATGGTGGAGACGTTGAGGTGTTTGCTGTTTGCTGGAAATTCTTAAAGTGTCGGTTCTTGGGTTCGAGATTACCCAAGAAACCTCTGTACCGTAGGGGTTCGGTGATCCGTAATCCAACAATCTACCCTCCTCAACATTAGAGGGCAACCCCACATATGTATGAAACTTTAAGACATTGGGACGGTGGAATAACTAAAATCCGTACAAATTGGGTTTGGGATAACCTCAGTTTCTCATTGTTTATATTATTGCGTTTTTATTTTGGTTGTTTTAACCGTTGCGATGTGGATGAGGGACAAAACTGTCCACATTGTGTTTTTACGTAATTTTGCAGGAATATTTCTACACATTAAAGAATAGTTAGAGAAAAACTAATACTTTATTTTGTAGCCCTGATTTTCCTCTACAAGATGATGTAATAGAAAGTTTTATTTACTGAATGTAAACCAAAGAAATTACAACATAATGAACTGACTCCATTGGACAGTTTTGACAATTTTGAAACATGAAATGTTTATTGTTTATTGTTATGAGGTTCGACTTGACTAACTCAACATTCGTTATAACGAGGTTCGACTTGTCTAACTCGACATTCGTTATAACGAGATTCGACATGTCTAACTCAACATTCGTTATAACGAGGTTCGACTCGTCTAACTCGAAATTCATTACAACACTGTTCGCTTTAACGAGATTTCACCTGTAAAAAAAATTGAACCAATCCTTTCAAACTCGCAATAAACAAAAAACACAAATAAACACGCTAAAGAAAACTCAAATTCTCCTTCCCTGCCAATTATTTCTCGTGTCGACAATTCGTTAACTGCGAATCCACCCACATTTTTTTCTCACATCAAATCGATTTCCCTCCACCCTCTCCCCCTCCACCCAAAAAAAATTAATAAATAAAAAAAGAAAACATCATTTTAAAATAAATTTGTGCAAATCATTCCAACATTGTCATCGCAAATTTTTATTACAAAAAAACTTTCATTGCGAATCCAGATTGGAAGAAAACCAACATCTTTTGTGGTATAAGGAGGGAGAAACTCGTATTGGGGACGACTTAATGGGACTAAGGAGTTACATTCAACTCCTTAATGCGTCTCAGTCAACATTAAGAGGAAAAAAGCTAAGGGAAACCACAGAAAAATCTATAGAAAGATTATACGAGCTGAATTTTCTTTCACATTCGGTCACATGGGTTTCGAACCTCCCACGTCCCACGTTTAAGTCGACAGATCGGTTGCTTGATTGATAAAATGCTTTTCAATCTTGATAAAAGCCTGATAAATAATGAGTATTGTAAACATGCTGAGGGATATAAGCTTAGTAGCTCGTTTTTATTTCATTAAACAATTGTTTTTACAAATGTTTTCTTATTATTGACTGGGGAATTGTTGCAGTTCATTGTTGTAATGTAAAAGTTTGTTTGTTTGTTTGTCGACTGTCTGGGTCATGCGCATGCACAGCCCATGTGTGTATTTGTCCACCTGATGGTTTGAATAGGAAATTGAAACGGTTATCACTGCATTGTGGTTATTTGTTACTTTCACTAAATAAAGAGGGCGCCACCGCTCCTTCAAAATGGTTGCCGAAGTAGGATAAATTTCAGTATGCAGCACGGAAAATTCAACTCACAGAGCTGAAAATAGTTCTTGACTTGTATCCATGCACATAACAATACTTATTACTACTATAATTCTTGTTTCTTGTGGTATTTCCGAGTGGCCTTTTCCCTGTTTACCCCTGAGTTGAAGAGGTTGTGCCCCTCGAGTGTCCTTCCATTTGAGGAGAGCGAGAGATGAAGCCCGAGGGGACATGGAGTCACAAAGGACCCTTTTCCCGCCCCTCGGACACCACTACTACTACAACACACGAACCAACAACACCTCAACAACTCCACCTTATCAGGCCTTCGATAGCGCAAAAACCATGCCACTACAACATGAAGTATCTTCAAATGCCCTTTCTTAACCCCCTATTTTTGGGTGGTGGGTTAATCCCACCCGTGAGGTGGTCCCTCATTGGAGGGACAGGCTTGACGACGCCCGAGGGGACAAACGGAGCAGAGACCCCGTTTTCCTTCCCCTTGGTCGTCACTGCTAAACGAAAACTGAACAAGAAACACCTCAAGACCCCCAATGATCCAGCCAGATAAACGCACAAGAAACATGTTACGCATCTAGGAGTGACCGGAGGTAGAGGACCCGGGTAAAACCATCAGCAGTCACGACATATATGTAGAAACTTACATATCTGTCACCAAGAAACCCCACGTAAGCAAAATAGCAGTGGTAACACTGGCAACCCTAAAATTCACGTAAGACTCGAGCAGTGGTAACACGTGCCCAGAACCTGTAAGCCGTTAGGTAAAGTTATTTTGTTATATTGTACATACTTGTATCTCCTGCTCGACAACGAGTGGGAACATATTTGAGGAACTTCAATAAAGAAGCTTTCACTCCGTATTCATATATGGAGACCCCTAAATTAAGTCTGGTCATTTCAGTGAGTGTAACTTACAGCCTGCTCAGCCATTCTGTTCCTACCTGTAGTGCTTCGCCACTCAAACTGAAAGTAGGGATATTGGGTATCAATGTTGGAATTGGCGATTCTTTAAAATAGCGGCTACCTCGGATCTGAATCAAAACAGCTGTAGTCACCTCCAAGCGAAATACAAGACAAAATTGCTTTGGATTTCCATCGTGCAATGGCATTTCTGCACAATCGCGCCTAATGTGTCTACACCATAAGTTTGTGCCTGTCTCATTACAGGGTGGAAAGTAAGTCTGGTCCCATCAAATATTTCAAAATCAGTAATAGTTATCATTTAACCAAACAATGATGGCGTCAAGTAGGAAGTTGGGGGTGTTGGCCTCAAATTTGATTCAAGGTCATCCACACTATCTGGAAAACGAGTCGGGGAAAGTCAATTAGAAAGTTGTACACAGTCGAAGATTAGCCTAATAATGTGTTTTTGTTATACCCTTCTTAGTTGTTTACTGTAAAATTTTCTTTATCAGATATAGCCATCAATTGATTAAATTTTACACCGACCAACTTTTATTCCCACCCTAGAGGATGCAAATTAACTGTGCATGCACGATTCTGTATCGTTCACAGGTTGCACGAACTGAAAGTGCACCTTAATTGCATTTTGAAATTTTACTATTGGAAGGTGCAAATTAACTACACATGTGCGGGTCAGTATCAAGCAATCAATGAATTTTAAATTTCTTTCTCCATTTTTTTACATAGTGAAAAACGTAAAAAATGTGACAAGAGTGTATGTGTATAAACGGCTTGTCAACAACAGCCTTATTCACTCTTGCCAAATACCACCCTGGTCCAAATAACTTGTGGCTTGTGACATAAAATAAATCTGCTATAACAAAACAATTCAACTACAGTATGACGCTCATTTTTAATTAAGTTATACCAAAAGCCAAAAATCTATACCTAATTTAATTTAATATTTTAGTCATCTATGTCATAAACTTGAAATTTTAAATTTTACAATTTTGCAATACACTCATAGAAATAAAGGTGTAACTTAAAGGTGTTACATTACACCTTACAAGGGGATGGCCAGCACCTGCCAACCACAGTTTGAGACCATATTAAGTCAAATGAACTGTTGTGCTACAAATAAGTTAAATTTAAAGTAAAAACTTACCATATGCCTCCAATCCATTGTTATTTACAATCAAACATTGCACTATTTTT
>JAQFZO010001639.1:0-14908 GCA_034695885.1 Geophilus flavus
CTCATCAAAAACTGTTTAATTTCTCGAGTTACTTGCATTTTCTGAATATCTTTAGCAGTATCGACTAGATCTTCGACCATCATTTGCTTGCTTCGATGTTCCCACTCTCTTAATTCGATCATATTACTCATCTTTGTGTTTTCCTTTATAGATTGTTGTTTCATTGCTCCCAAAGTCTGCGTAGAATACGAATAAAATATGTTAGATTTAGCGTAAATGAATTTGTACTTTTATCTGTTTGTTTCTTTCTTCCACAAGAGCTCTGTCAATGAGAAGAGCGCTGCTAAAATCTGGCAAGAAGCCTTCGACTTTGTCCAGTTCAACCTGACCTAATTTTAAAACAACTTGGATGTCCAGATTCGATAAAATTGTGTTCTTGTCTTGAATTAATCTGTATGCATTCGTGTTAAAGTATACATATATCAAGGCACCAAAGCAATAAAGGTCTGTGTGTTTGAGCGCGTTAGATTAGTGTCGAAGGAATTCAGGGTTTTGTCTATATATTTAGGTTAGGTAGGTTGTTAGATTACTGTAGTTCGGGTTGGTAAGGAACTTGTAAATTTGATGATTTTTAAGTAGACGAAACCCGAAGTCCATCAAGATAAATGTGATTACTTCAAAATCATTTCATGTGTCTCGGCTATTTCTTTGGTAAAATTATCACTCTCGATTTGTTTGCTTTGTAAATAAGCCATCATATCTGCAATCACAAGAGCTTTTTGCTTGATTTGAAATTCTAATTCCAATTTTTGTCTTCGTAATTTGCAGAATACATTCCAATGAACGTGAGGCATAATTTCGGGCATATTGACAGTATCATCCAATTCGTTCATAGCAGTCGTAAAATTCAAGTTGGTCGCCTCGATTAATTCTCTTCCATACGGACCATCGCCAAAAGGATTTCCACCTCCACTCTGCTGGCAAGGATTAATATTAACCGGTCTCTGAATCCTTTAAATAAAAAAACAAAGGTAATAAATTATAAAATCAATAAATATTCAATAGGGACTTTGCGCTGGTGCATCTTATACGTAAGATGCATGGCCATGTTAATCGAATGGCTATAAGTCATAAGTCTTAAGATAAGTCTTATAAGTTGCACCAGTGCAAAGTCCTTAATAACAAATAACACCTTGGCTTTTTGCGAAATAATTTTACGAGAACATCGTACACAGACGAAGTCAAATCACCTAAATCTTTTTTCAGATTTCTTTCCATCTGTCGCTCTTCGACGACTAAAGTGTCGTATTCCTCCTGCACAATTTGTATGGATTTTTGTATTTCTACGATTTTATTTTGCAATAATATTTTCTTGTTTCTCAAATCGGCAATGTGTTCGTTTAAATGCATTTGTTGAGTATTCAATTCTTCTTCAAAAGCCATGCTCATATTAAGTCTTACAATTTTTAGTTCTTCTTGTATCACCAACATTTCAGCTTTGACTTTCTTGGCGGCCAATGCCTTAACATCTTCATCAAAACTCGCAGCTAGTTCCGCAACTAATTCGGTGCTGCGGTTAAATTCGACCTCTAATTGCTTTCGTAACTTATCTCTTTCCTCGTTTAAATCTTTTACTCTTTTAGAGTAAGCTTCATATATGGCTTTTTCATCGGCATTAAACTGTTCAGGAGTTTTTTTATTTACAAACGGTGGTGGAGGAATGTCCTGTATATAATTTAATTACTTAAAATGACTTAAAACTTACGGTACGCTATTTAAATTTCTGGTAAGAACTTACTTTTTTAAAGATTTCATCTTCACGTCTGCTCTGTAAAACACCTCCCATCATTTTTCCGATCGCACGTCGTCGGAAATCATCCGCCTATCAATTCGTTAAAAATTTTATTAACATGATTACCATTTTTTAAAAAATTATGTGCAAGATTCGTTATTCTGCAAATATCCGGTGTGGAGTGGAGAATTTATTATTCTGAATTTTCGTGCTTTGGGCTGGGTGTTGCATGTAGCAGGAAATATAATTGAGACATTCCTGCATTTTTTTCAAAGTAATTTGTTTTCGAATAGTTTGTTGCATGACTCGAATTTAAGATTTAAAATTTAAAATTTAAAAATAATGTCAAGGCCAATTTTGCCCATGTATTCGCGTGCCGATACTTTTAACTGGCACGTGGCAATTGGCATAACAAGCTACGCGGGCAAATCAATCCTCCATATAATTTTCACACAAAAGTTGCAGAATATGACGTCCTGCATGTTCAGGACATCCTCAATTAACGATACAATTTTTCTCCTGCGAATTTCTTCATCTTCTAAGCGTTTTTTTTCCATAGCAAGTGTTTGCTCGGCGGTATAATATCGCTCAGATTTAATCTGTAGACAGTACAAATGAACGTATTATTGTCAGTAAGAAAATTGACAATTTAAGTTATAATTAGTATCTACTTCGGAATCGAGAACCACAAGACATTTTTCTGGTTTTTCATCCGTTGACCATTCGGGAATCCACAACTTTGTGGGCAAATTTATGTCTTCGATGATTTGTTGCATACGAGCATTTCTTTCTTTAAGTTTTTGAAAAACTGTCTGTTTTTTGGTCACTAATTCAGTAAACATTTTATTAAATTGCTCCTTGACTTTTCGCACTGAATCTTGCAAAAGAATAATCTGTGTCCTCTTCTGATCTCTCGTGTACAATTCAAATTGACTGTGCAAATAAGGGTTATCAATTCCAAACTGAACACATTGACTTCCCATATGAACGATTCTATTATTAACTGCAACTGCGAGTGAATCATCCTAAAAAAAACAATTTGCGGGAAAAATATATTGCTTTTTTAAAAATTATTACCATTTCAATTTCCTTCTGAAATGCCTAAAATAATTTTTTTTAAAAATAAGTACATTTCTACATTCGGTTTTATTTCATTTTACCCTCCATTTTATTGGTTCTGAAAATCCTACTTTAACCAACAATTTGTGGTTGTCGATTTCAACAGTTCGTTTCAACAAAATTTTGTCTAGTAATTCTAACTCTGAATCAACTCTTGCTCGTAAAGGGAAATTAAATACTTGCATGTTTGCGTGAAAAGCCTGTTAAAAATGAATCATTTGATTATTTCCATTTTCTGCTCGTGAGTTCCCTTTCAAAAACATTTTATTCATTTTGTAGTCATAAATTTTAGTCATAAAAGTCCATAAAAATAACCAAAAAAAGATGGCAATTTCATCATTTTTCGATCATTTTATCGACTTTTATGATCAAAATATAAAATGACTATAAAATGGCAAAGTTTTTTTTGTTAGTGGGTGTTTTCCTGTCAAGCATTCAAGCATACAAAAATGCCAAACAAACAAAAAAATTACAACACAACAAGGTTAAACGCACACGCACAAAACACAATTCAAAATGTAGAATACGACAGACAGTACATTGACTGTGGCGCCCTTGACTTCCATTGCATCCCAACATTCTTTTTTTATTTTATTCCACATGAAATTCGATTTTAAATTTCGACGAGCTGTTGAAAAGCGAATCTTTAAAGAAGACATGAATAAATTAATACTTAATTGTGGATTTTTAATTTTATGACAGTTTACTGCATTCAATTGGCTTTTATTAGCATCGTGTAGTGTCATTTGCCTTTCTCTGTCCAAATCAAACTCTTGACGAGTAATTTGCTCGCTAATTGGTAAAAGATCATTCTCGACAAGTAATTTGGCAATTTTAAAACCTAATCGTTTTATGTATTTTTGCATGTCTATAATTTGTCTTTTACTGTTTTCCAAATCTAAGTCATATTTCTAAATTAAAAAAAAAACAATTAATACAATACCAATAAGTTCAGTAGTTTGGCATTAACTTGTTTTTTTCGCATTTCTTCCCAAGAAACTTCGAAATCAGGCAATTGTTCAAGTATTTCCAATGGAAAATAACTATCTTTCATAACAAGTCGAGGATTCTCTACCCGTGATGGAGATTGTAGCATACCTACTCTCAGATCCGATGGAACCGCCAACTGTTAAAAGTAATGAAATTCATTAACTCGGGATGTACTGTAAAAAGAAAACTAAACGAAAAACATTTGAATTTCTCTCGTAATATTTTCCAGTCTTAACTGTTTCTATATTAACTACTGTGGCAATCAGATATGCAGGTTTAAGCTTTGCCAACATGTTTTCCCTGCCAAAATCTGGCAGCTCTTTATACGGGTGAGATTTCTTTCGTACATTCATGGGAGATTCGGCCGTTGGATTTGCCCAATTATAAAGCATGAGGAATCCTTCACTTGTTCTGACTAATACATTACAGCCACTTCGAGGTAGAAAAACTTTACACCTGCAACCTTCTTGTACAAAACAGTCCGCATCCGTGCTCGAAATGCTTTCCTAAATATATTGACTTGAAATTTGAATTCGTTAATGAGCGTAAGAGCATCTACGAAGTTACCATATAGACAGCATAACGACATATTAACTTCCCATCGTTACCGATAGTTACAATTTGTTGATATGTCAAGTTACTCGCCATCGCTACTTCTGACAGTTCATGATGACTTTTAATGAACCCAAACGATTGGACTCTTAAAAAGTCTTTACTCATGCTTTCATAGGACTAAAGGTGAAGGAAAAAATAACTAGTAATGAGGCATTTTAGCCTCGCAGTAAATAAATGCACAGAAATACCTTAAAAAACTCGGGAAATCCAAATTTCATGAAATGTTTATGGGAACTGATAAATGTATACCAAGTATTTTCACTAATTTCAGTCGATAACCCCATACACACAGCATGAGAGACCCAAGTACGTTTACAAACACTCGAATCTATAAATCTTCCTTCCAAACTCACTTGTGCATTGACGGCCACGATATTCTTATTAATTTGAATTCGAGTAAAATGTGTTTGATTGGCATCGGGTCTTTCTCTGTGGACAAAAATAAAATGAACTTCTCCTGTTTTAGTTTCCCATGTACAGATGTCTAGCACTTCATACGCTAAATCTAATATTAAAAAAAAAGAAGAAACGTTTAATTGGAGAATATGTATATTCACATGAGTTAGAATAGATCACAAACCAACATATCCAAAAATTTCAAATTCTGTACTGGGTCGGCCGCTTACAAAATAGATTTTAGGTGTACAAACGCAGGCAATTAAGTAGCCCGAGTTATCAAATCTGAAATATTCATTATTAATTTGGGAGGAAATGATGTTTGTTACAAAACTTACTTAATCATTTTTATTGGATTTTTATTCAAAGCTGCTGCATGTATAACTCGTGGATAGGAATATTTACAGTGTTCCAATACGAAAATTTTGCCATCGTCTGATCCCAGTACTGCCCCACACCATAAGGGGCTGCATGCTAATGAAATGCACTTACCAGGGATATCGAGAGTGGAAATAATTTCGTTAGTTTCTTGTGTGAGAGACAGTACGGTGCCATTTTCCAGTAATAGCTTAAAATAAAAAGTGTATACATTTTAAGGTATGGAAAAATTTATTGCTGAAATGTAATACCAGAATGTATTTCGACCAAGGAGGAAGCATTGAAGCAGCAACAACTTTGTACATCTGAGGGAAAACTACCGTTGGTGTTATTACGTCTGATGCAGCATCACACGTTAAAATATTCCCCTTAAATTATATAAATTTAGAATAGCTTTACATTATTTTAAATACGGACTTACATTGGCGCAAGTAATCAGGATGATGTTAAAATTAGGAGAAAATTGTAATTTTAAAATGCAAGAATTGAGTTTGAAATAGGCGAGTGGCTTTACACTTTTCCCTCTTATTTGGAATTTGATCATCACACCTTCCTATAGAAAATGGGGTTTAACATATAATTACGTAATTTTTAAAAAAATATATACGTCTGATCCAATATAGACTCCCGTTTGATGATAAATTATGGAATTGATTTTCATTGAAGTTATGTCAGTTATTATTACAGATGATAATTTTGTTTTATTATCCCATAACAAACTTGTAGTGTGTTTCTCTCCATCGATTCGCCATATTTCTCCTTCTTCAGTCGTTACCAAAATGTCCCCATACGGTAACCAGCAATGACTAGTTAATTCACATCCTGTTGATTTATCTGCGCACTACAAAACGATTTATACAATTTGTAAAATTATTAAATAAGTATTTTCTTGTTCACTTTTAGCTGATATTTATGTGGTGATTCGATGTCCATTTCTGGTAAAATGAGTCCATTGTAGCTTTGCTGGGCTTTTGCTTGCGAATTTTTTAATAAAACTCCAGGAATTGGAATAGTTCTGAAATTGGAATTAGAATTATACAGTTTGCAGTACAGTATATTTTCTGAAAAAATAATTTTTCAAATAAAATTACTTAGGTACAAACACAAACTCCTTATTGTAGTGGTATATATCCCATAAAATAATATTTTCTTTTTGCATTGAACAAATGTTGCGCCAATTGCAGGGATTAAAAGAAATGAAACTGTGATATGACTGCTCCACTGCAATACTGCACAGTTTTAGTGCTTCTGTCCATTTCCTGAAAAAACAACAACACTCAAAAGCAATTTCTAACTTTTGCAATTGCTCTCATACCAAATTGTAATTTTGTAATCAGGTAATCCAGAAAGACAGAGTAAATGAGTATCCCAGGAAAATGTTATGTTTTTTATTTCTACTTCAGCACCCTCTAATAAACAATATAAATATTTTTTGATACTTAGGAGCTTATGATAATTATCTGTGAGTTTATTCTTGTACCAGTTAATTCACAAATCTTTTTCAAATTAGGATAATCGTAAATAAATATTCTTGGATTAATACATATTTCACCAAACGCAAATACTGAGTCTAATTTATTTGCGGTAAAGTTTGTTATACCTGAAAAATATGTTAAGAAGGAACAGACAATGAATTTTATCTACACATAAATACCTAGTCCTTCACTTGAAAAAATATTTTCAGTTTGCGAATTGTCTAGTCTCACAAATTTCACATGATTGCCGCAGACATAACACAGCACATTATTTGTTATAAATTCAACCGTTCTTGCACTCCAGCCATAAATCCATCTAAAATAATTTAAATGGTTTATAGTTACAAGCAAATCTACTGTATGTTTTAATTATTTGGGTTATTTTTACAGTCTTAATAGCAAATTTAAACATAATCAAAATATTAAATTTTGCCAATCAACTGTGGCATATCGTCAGCTGTAGAGAAACACCCGATGTGTTTTGATTTTATAAATTACATGCATTTATAAAACTAAAACACATCGGGTGTTTCTCTACAGCTGACATATCAGCTGTAGAAAAACACCCGATGTGTTTTGGTTTTATAAATGCATGTAATTTATAAAACCATGAAACATGTCAGCTGTAGTGAAACACCCGATGTGTTTTGGTTTTATAAATGCATGTAATTTATAAAATAAAAACACACAGGGTGTTTATCTATAGCTGACAATAAATACTTCAGCGATAAAGCTCCAGCTGCAGAAACATTCGCCATTTTATAGTCAACTCTTGCCAACTGATCTAATCTATCGTGACAATTGTCAAAACGTTATTTCCGAGACTTTAATTGTTATTATAAATTGAATTCAACAATTCCATAAAAAGTAATTTACAATCATATTCCATGATGGACTTTTTTGAGGATTATTCTGTAAAACAACAAAAAACAACAATACTCAACAATTAACAAAATCAAGATAATCTTCAAAAAATCTGGATTATTTGTGAAGTGTCAGAATTTTATGTCGTATTAACAAAGAATCAATACCAATACATTTAAAAAACTAAATATAAAATTATTTTGTTTTTGTTTGATTTTTTGAAATTCAAACTGCAAGGTACAAGTCTTCCTAAAATTGCATGCAACATACGGAAAATGTTTTAGCATAATAATTTTATTTTGAAATTTCCTGTTTTTTGTAAATTATGATTTATTATTCGTATACGCAATGCGCACAGATGCTTGTATTGAGCACGCAACATTCATATTTATTCATAATGATTCTTCTCTTTTGCTATATAAGCTGAAGCTGGTTCAGTATCTGCCTCACTTGTCAGTTGTTTGGCTCTACTCCTCACAAAACTAATCATGAAAGTTCTTGCAGTTCTCTTGGTTTTATCCTTGTACGTGGCAGTGGTAGAGTGCAAAGTAAGAAAAAAAATTGAAAATATTAAGAATGGTACCTATAATAATTCTTTTTAAACATAATTTTTAGGCATGCTTCGTCATGTCAGAGCTGATGAAGGTATTTGATTTTGATAATGTTCAAATTTATAATTGTACTGAGTATGTTTTGCTACTTTGTAGACGATGATGGCCATGAAAGGTAAAAAGGATATCACTGAAGCTGACATCAGAAGCAAAGTTATGGGTCTTTTACAAGATAAGGCGGTACGTATCCTTTATTCTGTTTGAAATTTTTTTTTTTACAAAATATTTGATATATGGTAAACAGAAAGAAGGTGATGTTACTAAATGCTTTGACGATTGCAAGGCCCAGGTAAAAAGCTGTTAACAATAGTATGTTATGCACATCAACTTATCAACTTTTTATGAGCAGAATATCGCAGATCAAATGGAACACGCTAAATGTGTATTCGGCAAAATGGTCGTATGCTGCCCTGACATCAAACCTTTGGCCAACTTGCTCAAGAAACAAGGCTAATTTTGCTGATATGTTTAAGCAGTCTTATGTATAACAATGAGTAAATAAAAACTTAATTCACTCAAACATTTCGATATTAAGAAATCATTTACATTTAAAAAGTCCTATTGCTATAGTACTTCTCAAACACTATATAATTTTTCTTATTTTGAATACCCAATTTTCTGCTTCTGTGAATATCATTATTTTTTCTTTATCAATAAATGAGCTTCAAAGTTATATCTGCTGCCATTTTCAAAAGTACGCACAGGAAGTTGATCTTCGAATGGTGCAACAGTGAAACTATATTCAGCATCAGAAATATGGCCAAACTTTTTTGGGAGAAGGTTTATAGAAGAGAAACATCGATTCATTAAGGATATATTGCAATATAATCCTACTTCAGAAAACAGACAAAGAATAACTTTTCAAGAAATAGCACTAAATCTCTTTCTGAAATACTTCTGCCTTATGGCGTACTGCTGTTGTGTAACATTTCAGAACCTTGAAAATGATGCGCTAACGACAGCAGGGAGGCGTAATTTATGCTTTGAACCCCAACATAAAAAATATACAATACAAATTCGCAAATTTACAACATGCACAAAAAGAAGTTTTTTCTTTTGTATAGAGTTGAATATTATGAGAACACATTTTTAGAACTGAAATTTTGACAGACTGTGCACTGAATTAAAAACGAACAAGCTTTGGTGTGTGTGCGTGCACTGTGCAGTCGATATTTCTTTCCTGATTTACATTTATTGCATATTGCGTTGCGTTTATTGACATTTATTTACATTTATGATAGAGGAGCGAGAAGGAAAGTTATTACAGATACACCACCGTTTTTCTGGTATTCTTAGTTAGAAAGCCAGTAACTGAAGTCAAAATCAGCAAATTGGGATGACCGTTCAGTCAGTCACACTGCTGGTGGCCATAATTTCAAGTCCACTCACAAGATATTGACCTCGTGACTGACTGAACGGTTCCAGAGATCCAGGGACCAGTACCGGAAAATCTATGATGTCTATCTGTATTTAAATCCTGATTTAACGGCTATTAATAAATCTGCCGATCACACATACTGTTGAAAATTTTATTCACTACTATCTCCACCGCCTACTCCTTCCTGGCAATTCTCTCGTTGTGGCAATACCTTACAGTTATTGAATATGCAATTCGAACTATATAACTTATGTTTAGTTACAATCAAAAGAGGTGACTCATACGTTACATGTGCTGTAATTATTCTGATGTCATTTGAGGTGTTAGTTCTGACTTTTCAAATGAACATAAATTTCATATAAATAATGTAAAATCATGCTAATTTAGTTTCTCATGATTTGTGACTCACGAATTTCCTGGCTCGAAAAAACACTTTTCAATAGGAATTTCAGATGCATCCGGTTGTTGTGCACAATATCATCATGAAGAAATTTCACGTGATGTTTTTCGGTTTCTGTCTTTTTACCATTTTCTTATCTGTGTCATCAGCTACTAAAACTAAGGAGGAAGTAAGTTACAGTACCATACGACCTATCTCATTTTTAATTTTGAACGTTTGACTTTTTTTTAGGATTGTTTCGATCTTGATGGTCTACTTAAGGTTTCGTATTATAGTCATATTTGCTTCAGCTTTAGGTCATTCATTTTATTAATTTTTTTGATTGCATAGGGAATTGGAAAATACTCGGCTAAAGTCGTTGCTTTAATTAAGGGAAAGTGTGCTGAAGAAAATCCACATTTTGTAAATTACACTTAATAATTTTGTGACTTTGTAACTTTTTGTTAATTGCCGTAAAATTTACAGGACGATGATAAACTTGCGAATTGTGTGTTCGAAAAGGTAAGAAAATAACCAATTTAGGCATTGATTTTATCTTTATCGTACAGTACATGCTGTACAGTATTAATGCACAGCAGGAAAGCCCACTTCAGTATACGTAACAAATTTGACTTGATGCTACTATTTGTAAATTCAGGCACTGGACTAGAGTTGGAAATGAATGACTTTGGCGAGCAAATATTATGCCACTATGAAAGACGCGTATATGCTTGTGGCCACCATTACATTATTTTAATCATTATTTTTTTGTGCGTCTGCTTCAACCTACGGTTACGGTATTATTTCAGCAATTTTACCAAAATTCCATTTTTACTTTAAGCCAGATCACAGTAAATATTTGCATAGTCAGCATCAAGACATTTTGTAGGATAATTTTAAATCAAACCTCATTTTTTTAGTTGACTAAAGTTTACTGATGCAATGATCTTTTATAGGTGACACAAACACTGGAAGTATGTGAAAACGAAAACCACAATGTTAGTTTAAATTCAAAATTTTATTCTAATTACCTATATTACAGATCTAAATATTATTCTATAGAATCGAAAAGAATTTGCTGATTGCTTTTACAACAAATTAAATATTGTAAGTATTCAATAACTCTTCAAAACTTTTTAAGTGAATCTGTACTTTAGAAAGGTCTTAAACGTATGCTGTTTGATGACTTCAAGAGAATAATTATGAAATATGTCAAAAATAAAAATGTAAGTTTTCTCTTATTATTACTGTACTGTATTGTATTAATTTGATGTGGTATTAATTGTAGAAAACAAAATTAATTAGCCATGCTATTGATGAATGTAATCAACTTCCACAAGTAAGCATTAACCATCACTAATTGCAAAGCATTTTTAAAGATGAGTTACAATCAAATAGGGTTTGCTTTTGTGTTCCCTCAACAAGCTTGCTGCCGGGGTAAGTTAAAGTCTAAAAAAATCTATATACAGTACTGTAGGTGTAATCAATACCCTCAATTTAACAATTTAGCCATGTCCAGAATTGAAAAAAACATTTTTCTACGCATCAGCTTCCGAAGAGGCTGAAGATTGATATGTATTTATTTTAAAAATATCAAGTTTAAAATTTTTAAATGATTTACTTTAATAAACGTACATGAATTTGAATAATATCGAAACTTAGCAGTACATATAATTTTTTTTATCAAACATTACATTATTTTATAATAAGAGGGATCACAGTTTGTGTGATTTACGATCAACCAATTTACTGATCCAAGAGGAGATTTCCCTGTGATTACTCTTTTAAAAATATCATCTGCCATAATTTAAAAACTTGCCAATTATACAATTAACACCCACGAATTGGTTTTAATTGCAATCATCCTGGTTATGGAGGCAGAACCGATAGCATACAATCCACACGTTTTTTTCTTTGCAAAGAATATCAATGAACATGCCACTGAGATTCTTTGCTATCTTTTTAACGTTTCCCATGTTTCCCATGTTATGGGTAAAGAATCACACACTTTTTTGCATTATACATATTTTTATTTAGATTCTTACATTATATATGATAACAGAATGTAATAATTTTAACTTTAACCAAATAACCCCTTTAAAAGGCCACCAACAGCACTTCCTACACCCTTTACTATGCTCGTCGCAGCGCCTCCTACAGTTCCTACTATGGAAGTCGCAGCATGTCCAACTCCAGATACCACGCTGGTTGCTCCATGAAGCAGACTGCCTGCCAAATTCAGTATGCCTCCAAATATATCACCAAATATGCTGTGAATGTCAGAAACTTTTTTTATTTCGCCTGTGAAAGAAGTCGTATCATAATCTTCTTTTAAATGGGGAAGTACCACTTCTATTATAATTTCGCCATCAGGACTCTTGCTTTCCACGAGTTGTAAATTTTTGTAAACAGTGGTTACTATCAAAAGTTTGATTATTTCGAAATCAACGCCCTTTATCTCAACGGCTTGGCCTCCATTAATTGAAACTCCGACAATTAAATTGTTTCCTGAATCACGTGTTATTAATACGACAGCTTTTGAAGCTGAAGTTATTTCTTGAGCTAATTTCTTGATTGTAGGGTCTACAGATTGGAATTTAGCATTTCTGCTGTATTTGGGTATTTCAATCGTGTAACTACCGTCGGGTGCTACTTTAGCAGAGTAAGGAAAATCAGGGTCGGCGTATACTCCAACAATCACTTCAATGATGACTGGATTGACTTGCAAAAATTCTATACCTTTTTTCCCATGGCCAACGACAAGTGTGACATCTCCGTTTCGTTTTACTGAAACGGAATGACCTGGTTTCTTCTGAAGATCGTTGACTAATTGGATAAATTTTGGTTTCACGTGTTTGAATTCAATGCGTTCTGCATTTTGCTTCACCTTTTCGATCACAATAATTTCCAAGTCTCCGTCTGGTTGTTTTTCGACGTTAACTTTGCTGTTAGGGTGAAGAATAAGTTGTATCAAGAGTTCAACTGCAGAGGGTCGTAAGTGGTTAAATTTCTTGTTGTGGGTGTTCGTTTTGATGTCCAATATAAAATCGTCGTCGTCGTCATCGTCATTTGGTGTCAAAGTAAAACTGAGAGATGGAATTTCTGGTTGAATTTTGCGAAGGAAGTCAAAATAGTCAGGTTTGATTGAGTTGTAGTTCTCGGGAATTGCTCCTTTAGGTAACGAAACCTTGAATTTACCGTTGCTGTCAACATAAATACGAATGTCAACAGTTTTATGGGTTAATACTACATTGATGAGTTTCAACAGATTTTTGTTGATGCCGGAGAATGTTTTCTTGCTACCATCAGTATTTTCTATCGTCAAGTCATAGGTATCTGGTTTTCCAGGTTTTGCGTGTACAGATTGAACGTCTGGGTTGGTAATATCCTTTACCAAATGGACGAGATAGCTAGGAACTGTAAAATCAGTGGTTGGTGAATCCAGTCTCTTCAATGTGATGACAACATCTCCCTCACTGTCTGGTTCGGTTTGGACCTTAGTGTCTGGATGAGAGAACAAAATGTTGATAAAGTCAATCGTTTGTCTGTTGACATCAGGGAATTTTTTAACTGGTTTGTTATCTCGAAGAAAGATAATATCAAATCGTCCTGGTTTATCTTCTTTTGGGGTGATGTCTAAGCTCAATTCAGGAGTCTTAACGTGTTTGGTCACATAGTCGACAACATCCTTTGGTACTTCAGTGAACTGAGGTTCGCTCGGGCGTTTTGGAACGACCAATTTGTAGCCATTGTCATCTGGATAAATGTGCAGAGGAAGTCTGGGATTCGTTGCGACATTGATCAAGAACTGACTGACTTTGGGTGGGACGTGTTGCAAAGTCGTCTTTCCATCAGGAGTGTCAAAAACAACCGACAATTGACCATTCTTGTCGCGTTTTACCTTGATGTGTTTCACCGGCTTTTTGCGCAACTGGGTAATGATATCAACGTTTTTAGTCGGAATTTTCACATCAGTCGTCTGTGGAGCTTCTTTGGGAACAATGACGCTCATTGATCCATCAGCTTCTGGCTCAACCTTGAAATTCAAATTAGGTTTGGTCACCAATGTGATTATCAACTCCAAGACAGTTGGAGAAACATGGCGATATCGTTTGTCGTCGATGGTAACAGTAAATTGCCTATCGTCGTCTGGTTCAATAGTGATATCAGGGTGTCTGTGTTTTCGAAGTTTGTCAATAATTTTCTTGATGGTCGGATCTACAGCAACTTTACGAGTGTTGTCATCAGTTTTTGGGACCAAGATAATCACTCCATTTGTGGTCGGTTTAACTGTGAATGGCAAGTTATCGTTTGCTTGCAAATCGACAATCAATCTTACATCGTTTGGCTTGACATCGTGGTGGGTGTGAGTGCCATCATCATCTGTAGTGGTGACGGTAAAGTCGTGATGTTTTTTAGGTTTGATTTCGAGTGTAGTCGAAGGGTCGGATTTAATTGTGGAAATAATATCGAATACGGGATTAGGTATTTTAAAATGGTGGACGTCAGGATCTGGATGGGAAGGTTGAAATTCAATAGTGTTGTCTCTGGTGGGTTTGACTTCGAAATCAATGTCTGGATTAGTGTAAATCTTAGACAGAATTGGCACCAGATCGGTTGGAATATCAGGGTAAGTCTTCGGTTTGGTTCCGTGTGTGATTGTAAAAGTGTTTGGTTTTTTACCTGGCTTGATGTCAATCGGTTGATTTGGATTTTTTTTGAGATTTTTAATCAGATCAAGAAGCTTCGGTGTGAGTTTCGCTTTCACCGGTTTCGGGTGTTGTTTCGGGACGACCAAATCGACTTTTCCGTTCTTTCCTGGTTTCAGGCGGAATGTGTAAGTGGGGTCAGTCCTGAGTCGTACGAGAGTATTTACCACATCTGATGGAACGTGTTTTATCTTATGCTCTTTGGGTCCGTTTTTAACGGTCACAGTAAATGTGTTGTCTTTGTTTGGTTTAATGCTCACTT
>JAQFZO010001640.1:0-14905 GCA_034695885.1 Geophilus flavus
TTTATCCACCCACACACGACTTTGGGACCCCTGAACAATAAAACGTTCCCATCCCTGTCGTCCAATAACTTCTTTTTTAAGTTTTGTACATTTGGTAAGCAGCTAAACACTAAAATAAATTTTTTATTCTAAGATGAGAACATATGTTAAAGGCAAGAGGAATCGGATATACCAATACGAAAATGGCATGGACGACTCTATCGAGGAAGTGACGAACCCAAAGAATAGGATACGTTTTCGGATGCATCAAAACAGGTCCTTCTCCACGACTACGAATTGCCTACGATATAATTTATATTCATCTTGCTCATTTTCAGCGACATTTTAAACGACAAAGATGAGAATCCGATCGAACCGAAATATACCGTACGGGCATTCTCCTAACTTTTTTTATCACTTTTTTTGCACGATTTTGCCTCGCATCTCGAAAACTATTGGGCTAAGAGCAATCCTCTAAGCACGGATTCGTGTTCCTCGTCCCAGAAGTCCGAGCAGAAATCGATCTTGGGACAGCCATTTTTAAACAAAAAAAAAACAATCGTTTTTTGAAATTTTTGGCAATTTTTTGAGACTTTACCAGGTGAGAATCATAAAACTTATCAAACGGGTGTCTTGAGTCTCAAAAATTTGATGACTCGCATAGATGCCTAATGACCGTAACAATTTTTTTACCCTTTAGTCCCGGCCCACGTCTCGTTTTCCACCGTGGACGTCTTCGGCACATCCATCGATGACCAAATACTACGGATACGGTATCGGCGATAACCGCAAGTCATCGGTTCCACACACTCGACGTCGACGATTTCGTGACGCTGAAATTACACACCTATATAATGCAAAGGAAAACGAAAACGGATTTTTATTCTCACTCGCAACTACACGAAGCCCGAACTGCTATCATGTAATGTATCGACGCTTTCTCTTTCACGTGTACGAATTGCCAACGATTACATTTATATTTATCTTGCTCATCTTCAGCGACATTTACCTCACTCTCGGCCGGATTCGCTGCATGGCTGCGGAGTCATTCCGTGATGGACGAGAAATGCGCCATTTGCCTCGATGTGCTCCAATGGCTGCCGTCTCTTTGCTAGGAGCGTCTGCACCATGTCCGACTCCTAATCTTGAAGTGTTTGAAGTCTTTGCTGATGGAGATTATAGTGGAATTACACGTCCTTGATAGACGTTATCCATTGTCTTCTTGCCTTTGACGGCTGCCCTCATCTCATCTTTGAACTTATTTTCTAACTAGTGTTTAGTTGTTTACCAAAATGTACAAAACTCCATTTTCGAACAAAGAGGAGAAGATCGGGTGAAGTTATTGGACAAAAGAGAAATGAGATAAAAGAAATACTAAAAAGAAAACACCGTACAATGATTATTCGCTCGATTTCTGCAAAATGTGACTAAAGAAAATATTTTTGTCTAAAATGTCAGAATAATCAAAAGCCCAATTTATAAAATACCGTACGTAATTTTGACAGGGTTTGGATCCCCATACACTGAGTTAATCACTCATCTTGACTGTTTTTTTTTTTTTGCTTAAAATGATTATTTACGGAATTAAAAGGCACTTAAAAGAAGTCAATTATATTTTAAAACGTTTCACTTTTCTTTGAACTATATGCGTTGATGTTTGTCGATGAGTCGATTTTGTTTTTAAACGATTCACTTACCTCTGAAAATATGATGCGCAGCTACGGAATGACTAAACTGTATTACTCGTTTTAACCTGATATAAAAATAAAATGTTCGCTTCGGCGAAAGAAGGAAAATACGAGAATGTACAGCTTCCAAGTAGTAATTCGAATTTTCCGCTACGGAACCCGAGTCCAAACCAAAGTGGTTTGGTTGGCCCTGGTAGGTGCGCCCTCTCCTGGGTTTTCAGAGAAACTCGAGATGAAACATGATGGACCATCGGTAACCTTCTCAATCTCATGACCTTTTAAGTGGACATTTAACTCCAACATATTATCTGATCCGCGATTAAAACTGTGTAATAATTTTCGAAACATCCGTATAAAAATGCTGACGATCACAAAATTTGCGTTTATCCTAGGACCAAGATATTTGTAAGTTAACGTTTTATATAAGCTATTAACTTAAAATTTATTATTAAATGTGTATTTCATTTACAGGCATAATTCCGCTATTAACTTGACACCAAAAATTTACACAAAAACAGGTGATAAAGGAACGTCAGCACTGTACACGGGAGAAAGACGATCGAAAGCCGATCCTGTATTCGAGGCACTCGGATCGACCGACGAACTATCTTGCACGATTGGGTACGTATTTTCCCTTAACTCACTCGTTAATATTCATCAAATTAATCAGTTAATTCGAGTGCTAAAGATTAGCCAGTGAATTTGCAGCAGAAAAAGACCACTCGTTCATCCCGCAACTAGAAAACATTCAATGTCGACTGCAAGAACTCGGGTCGTGTATTGCAACTCCCATAAACACTGCGAGTGAAAGAAAACTGGGTTAGAAGACATGGCAACCTTGGCAATTGCAATGTGTGTTGATTTCTCGCGTCTCTATCTATCTTTCAGAAAAAGTTCAATTCAATTCGACTCACACGCAAAAATTAGAAACATGGATCGACGAAATGACGAAAGAATTGCCACCGTTGAGGAATTTCATATTGCCTGTTAGAAATTTGAAAAATAAAATTTATTTATAATAACATAACAGGTTTATTTTCTTTACAGTCTGGTGGGAAAACAAGCTCGTGTCTTCATTTAGCCAGAACAAAATGCAGAGCAGCCGAACGACGGTTAGTGTCGCTTGCTCATAGTGGACACATCGATGAAAATGCCATCATATATCTAAACAGGTAAATAGCTAAATTAATAAATAAAAATGTATTCATTTAATTTAATTATTTAACCCGATTATCTCACGCATTTTCAGGTTAAGCGATTACTTGTTTACCGTAGCAAGGTTCGCTGCAAAACGAGAAGGAAAAACTGAAAAAATATATAAACAAAACGTGTAATTCGATGAAAACCAATGCCTTGTATGTAAAATGTAACACTTTGCTTTGCTGACCTTTGTGACGAGCGCTTACCTCCGTTCTGGGAACAGCTATCGATCGAAACATTGTTTAGTAAAAGTAACATCATAATAAAATTAAACTTTATTTGTATTTATATTACTGTTTCGACATTTTTTTTTCTTTTTACCAGACCTAACTGAAATTAACCAGAATTTTAAAACTGAAAGGATTAATGGAATGGTAATATAAAAATGAAATTATACATAAAAAAAAAACATTCCAGAATAATAAAAATGTAAATTATTAAATTGGCAGCAGCAAAGACATCGTTAGTTTATACAATGTGATCTACGACTACAAACTACTATTACAAAGGCAGTAAAATACTGCAAATATTCAAAGTTACCTGCATTTAACCTGCAGATTTACTTAAAACATTATCAGGAAACTTTTCCCAACATGAAATTTAAAAAAAAAATAAAATCAAATAAAATCAAATCAAACAAAAATTAGAGTTTCCTTTTAACATTCACAATTAAAATCAAAAATAAATGAAAAAAAAATTAAATAATGAAAACAAATATAAAATAGGCGGTTCTAAGCGTTACTAAACATATTTTTAAAAATGTTGGGGTTCTAACTTGGATTCAAAGAATCTCGCTACACGAAAATAAAATTGGCACCCGCTACGCAGGGACATTCGTCGTGAGACTCTTTGCGGATCCAACGTCCGTGACAAGAGGGATTATTCATGGATCCAAAACGAGAGGGATGATGTTCGACTCCGTGTCCCTTGCAACGATACCCGAGGTATTTTCTCATCGCTGTGGTCTCGCATTGTACGCACACTGTGTGTCCTGGCTCCAATGCTTTGAAAATATTCATTTCGTCGCCTTTGTGGCAAGCTTTTGTCGCTTTTATGACCTCAAATTCGACACAATATCTACAAAAAAAATTTAAAAAAAAAATTAAAATGATGTTTACACCAGAGTCAACATTTTCCCTTTATAAACAAATTCAAACTTTTTTTTAATCATAAAAACAAACTCCAGTGATGATCGGAGATGAAAATTCCAAGCCGTAGACGTTTAATATTTGTCAACACACTTATAAATCAATTACCATAAACAAAACAAGACCTAAAAAAAAAAACCGAAGAAAAAGCGAGACGAGTGTCTGCCGAGATGATTTAGCGAGACAAGACGACATGGTTTTTATTTAAAGAAAACTAGAGCAGGGCAACCTTCACACTACTTCTACTTTCTCAGCATATTCTTTTTCCATTACACCAATTAACATTAAAAATAAAAATAAAAAATTCTATTTTTACCCCAATGACGAGTGCAACGACCGAGTTGATTATTTACTCCCATCTACTAGATCTAAAGTGACAGGAAGGACGGGTCAAATTAAGTAATTAGCAAACGCATTAATTAGAATTACAAATTTCCCGGTAATAGAGTTGTCGACGAAATACCCCACTATTAATCACCAAATTAAATTACAAAAACTTTTCTCAAGTAGCTGGAAACCCCCCGATCCGAAGGTGTGTGTTGTGAGAATAATTTTCGAGCCATAAATTTCATTTAGAATTTATAAGTCCTCCACCTTGACACGAGGGGGGTAGGAGGGGATCATCCACCTAACAACACAACTCCACCCTCTGACTACGACCACTCGAGCACGCTTCTCACACTTGACAACATTTGCTCAGGGGGGATTTTTTTTTTGTTATTTGCCTCACCCAACTTCACTTCACCTTATCTTTCCGGTTGTCTAATTTCCTCACCTTAATGCATAAAGAAGGCATTTAAATTTACGAGTAAATAAAACAAATAAAACAAGGAAAAGTTTGAATTTATGTTGTTTTTTTTTAAAAAGTAAGATTTTGACAAGAGTTGACCGAACCGTGAAATAATTCACTTTTCACTGCCCTAATCCATAAAAGGAAGTGAATTTTCGAGGACATGTCACTTTTATCCAGCTTAGAACACCCAAAAACCCACACTTCAAAGTTTTTTCGAGGAAAAAAAAAAGTTTTATAAGGCATTCTTAAATGTCAGATGCCCTTGAAGAAGATTAGATAAAGAAAACTGACTCTTTGAATACAAAAACAACAGTAAATAATTTCATTAAAAAAAAACAACAGTATAAATCTAATTAAATCGGTTCAATCAACTCTTAATCTCTTGTTTTTCACTCCTTTTACCTTTTTAAATTGCAAATTTATACAAAGTTGAAAAAAAAAATTATAAACAGAGAAACCTTCGACTGGTTTTTCCTTGTCCTAAAAACTTTTGTCAACCACAAATTACCACTTTTGGCTGTCTATACGTACTCTTTACTGTTTTCCTTGGCAGGGTCCTTAGGGTATCTCACTCTTAAATTTTTCCTAATGTCATAAGTGGCATTCTTCGCTCTACTGTGCCCATAACTCGCTGGCAGTAATAATGCAGTTTCTAAAATTAAAAAAAAAATATTAATAAGCATAAAAATTTTTTTAAAAAGTTTAATTTCACGAATTCATTAAGTAATCTACTCGTCACAATTTTATGGCCCACATTTAACGTGATAAAAATCTTTTTTTTCAAGGGCTATTAAACCAAACTATTGTCCAACAAGGTTTGAGCCGTTCGAGGGTCACTTCAGGGGTCAAACGCGAGAAAATCCAGGAAGTTGGAGGTATTTCAACAGACAGTGAATCACGAAATAAAATGAAAATTATGTTTTAAAGACATGTAGACGTTTTAGTGTGTTCAGAATTTTAAAACCAGAGGTCACTATGACTCATTCGTTTTATCACAATGGAAGCCATTTGTCAGTTAAGAAGCTTCTAAGAAGATGATAAAACGAAAACCCATCATTTTTTTCTTCCCTTTCAACGTCTTCGACTTTATCAGAATTGATGATTCCCTATCTAAATTTTAATGAGACGTAATCAAAATAAATTACGATTTTAAAAAACTAGGGGATGAAAAAAATGAGTTTTTCAAAGATATGCTTAAAACAAATTGAAACCTCATCCTCCCCATGTTTGGGTGGTCTCGAGTCTTCCCCCAAAGCTAAATTTGTTTTTATTTTCCTCCGAAAAGTCCACAAGGCTCTTGATTACATTAGAAGGAAGCGTTTTGACGAGCACTTTCAGACTGCCAACTATTTTATTTGTGTGCTCGCCGTAATGAGAGGAAGTTTATTATTATTATTATTAAAATTATTAAAATGTATTCTGAATGCTTTAATTAAAAGTAAGCAAAAGGAAGTAGGGTAAAGAGCAGGGTCCTTGAATGAAATATTCAGCAATTAATTCATCTAACTGTAGATTAAAACAGGTGATTTTTTTCTCCATGCCTCACTCCATCATACATTTTCTAATTGGTGCAGTAAAAAACTTTTAGAAAAAAAGGGGAAAAAGGTTTAGATAAGAATTTTTTTTTTTTTTTTTACTTTTACAACAGATTTTATGGTCCCATTTTATTTATTTATTCCTTGTTAATTTAATGGTTTTGTTTTATCTTCAGGTCTAAACGGCGCCGTTTTCTCCCAATTTATTAAGCCCTATTCATCAAAACTGGAAAAAAAATGTTGAAAAGTGAAATTTTCAAATTTAAAAATAAATAGCAATGACACAGTTTTAACGGGAAAAAAAGGTTTAAACCAAAATAGAAAAGTTAATGATTTGTCATTGCTTAAAATAAAGGTCCATTTCAAAGATTTTTCCAGATTTCTTTCCCCAGATAACCAAAAAGAAATAACAATAAATCAAGTTTAAAGCTTAAACAGATAAGCTCAACTTGTTTTTATGCGATCTTAATCATGCACATGAAAATTTACATGGAAAAACGCTCGTATTACCATTTGAATACATCATTAAACAAAAATGTCCACTTTGTTTCCACCCACACTGAGAAAGAAAAAATGGGAAAAAAGTAGGTGTATAAAAAAATGAAAGGTTAGGGAGTGACTACATTTGACCTTGAAGTCATCCTGATGAGTTTTGAATAACCGATACGGGCCATAGCCCTCATCTGGCAACAGATAAGGCCAGAGCGAGAGAGAGAAAGAGAGAGAGAGAGAGAGAGAGAGAGAGAGAGGAGAGAAGAGTCCACAATAGATGGTGGGAAATTCCAAATGAATGAAGGAGAGACAAAAACCCCCGTGGCCAAGGCCCCAATTCCAATTAGTCACAGTTATTTTTCATGTCACTTTTCATTTATGTGTCTCATTCATCCATCTGGAAGAAGTTTAAGAGGGTAATTCAGTGCAACCTTCAGCTAGAGACAAAACAGTGTCACATTACTTGTTTTGTACAAGGACTTTTCGTTTGTCTCCCAAGAGAAAAGAAGTCACTGCTATGAATAAAATGAAGGGCACGAAGAGTTTTTTGTTTTATATAATCGTACCACGTCCTGCTTTATTCTGTGCGTCTGGACATCGGCTCGCGAAGCAACCTCTTGTTTGGGTTAACGATGGGCATTCCTGACCTCCGTTTTGAGCTTCCCGCTCTATTGTTCGCGTTCGGGTCATCTTTCCGTTCCCGCATTCTGCGTCGCAATCGGACCAATGGCCCCAGTCCGAGACTTGGCAATCGATGACTGAAATTGCAAGAAAAGAAAAAATGTGTGAATAAAATCTAGTGTAATTCAAATGAAGGTTAAATGTCATTCGGTCAAAAATGACTTGCAAGGACGAAACTTTTAATACTTTAATTACTTCTCTCTACGATGAATAAAAACAACTGAAAAGGTTATTTGCACAAGTGCGAGCAACTAGTTATTTGGCGGAAAAATTAAAAATGGAAACCGGTTCACAGTTAGTTCTGTTTTCATAATAATAAACTAAACAACCCCATATTATGACTCCCCGACGTCTACATTTCACAAAAAAACGGAGAGAATTAATTGCAACTTTCGAGGTATGTCTGCTCCAAATCCTTTTTCCCAGAATACCAATAGAGGGCGTACTTGCCTATTTCCTGTTTCATAATAATTTTGTTTTTAAACCATAATTAAAGTCATAAACCCGGTTCCCAATCTATTTCCAGTCATTCCCTCCTCTCTTGACATAAAAACATCGAAAAACTGTTGCATCGACATGGATATTGAACTTAGGTGTCGAGTAAAATATTAGTTCTGACTTTCCCTTGACATTTTTTACATTTCTCCCCTCGTGACATCTCTCAAAACTATCCCCCCCTCTTGTTAAAATATTTACAATTTTTTTTCCACTCAAAATGAGTCCAGTGACTTCCCAACCATTAAATTTATGTGCACTTTCAATATCAAGTTCAAATTCTTGAGATTCAATAAAATCAATTGACATTTGGCTTACACATCTTTGTGATTTGTGGGGCACTTAACCCTATTAATACCCCAAAGAAAAATAAACAACACGTACCGAGGAGCGCATTAACAAATTTCAGAAGTCATAACTGCCAATATCAAAGGTCTTGTGTATTATAAAGACTTTTTATGAACCCGTTATAGGCACTAAATTAAAATAAATGCTTTTTGATAGTGCAAAACATATAATATTCGGCTTGGTAGTTGTTCGACATGGCTGCAACATGTCATTAAAGCAATAGAATTTTTTCCTTTCTTTCTAATGGTGTTATACGTAGCTTATCGTGAAACTCAACTCCCTCAGGAATAAATAAGCATGTAAATTATAAAAACAAAAAAAGAATTGCATATCAAAATAGAGCAGAATACAAATTACACACCTTGGTGTTTTTTTCTGTGCATAATGAGTGAATTTTTCAATGCCACTTATACATCAGGTCTAATTACTGCTTTCCCTCCATTAAAACTGTCAGAGGTTAAAAAATATTTGTTTAAAAAAAGAAATAAAGTAGTGAAACTTAACATCCCTCACATTTAACTTTCAAAACTTGCCCTAAGGAACCCAACTCTCGACTCGATGTTATTAGAGGTTAGTAAACCTCGCATTTGCTCAACATGCCTTCAATTATTTTTTTTTCTTCTTGATCAGAATTATCTTTAATCTCAATTAGGTTTTTTTGGGGGGATGGAAAAACGAGGTAGAGAACCTAGTTTGAATCTGATAAAGCTGAAATTGCATGTAATTAAAAATTAGAAATGTAAAAATAAAAAAAATTATATCAATAAGATGTCACGCTAAGACAAACTCACTCGCTTCTTTACTAACCCCCATCTTAATCCCCTTTCTCGGGGTCATCCATCACATAAACCCGCACTTGAAACTTTAGCTAACATCATCCATCAACTTCACGGCCGATAAAACTAATTTCCAACTTTAATTCTCGAGAAATCGAGCAAATTCCATCAAAACAAACCCGAGAGAACGTTGTGTGGGGAAAAAAAAACACAACGACAACAAATAAGAAGATAATTTGTTCCATTTTGTCTACAACACGAGTTTAAACCCCATTTGCAAATACCTTTACCTCCTTCCCCAACCCTCAGTCACGACTTTTGAGATTTATCTGGCCAGGGGCCTAGAACATCTGGGGTTCCCTCTCTCATTTTAACCCCTCACATGAGGGGGAGAGAAATGAAATGAAACCCATACAAGCAAAATATTCATTCCTTCATTCCTGTCTATCATAAATTACAATTT
Source organism: Geophilus flavus (assembly GCA_034695885.1). NCBI lineage: Eukaryota > Metazoa > Arthropoda > Chilopoda > Geophilomorpha > Geophilidae > Geophilus > Geophilus flavus. The sequence goes on from JAQFZO010001640.1 coordinate 9,599, forward strand.
AATTCCCATACAAACCCATTGATAAAAAAAAATTTTTTTTCTTTAAAGAATTTTCTTTAAAAAAGTTTTAAAAAAAATAAAAAACTTGCATACCTCGACAGTGATGTTTAAAATCGTTACAACAGTCGCCCAAAGTCAGACATGCGTGGTCGCAATAACACGGTTTGTCGCTCAGATCTTCTATGATGGCATTGATGGGTGCCTTTTGCACGACGCAAGACGAATCTCGTCCCGGACAGCAAAGTCCCGCTTGGCGACAACTGCCTTCGGCTTTGATGGACGTGGGTAAAAATATGAGCAGTGACAAGACGATTAAAGGGCACATGGCAAGAGGTATATGTGGTTAACTGGTTGTTTTCTGTGTTTAGCAGACGATGGCAAAAAAGCACGTGGCGGTCTTTACCAGTGTGTGTCGTCGGCCGAGTTAGAAGAGGTTTGTTTGGCGCGCTGCCAGAAACGTGTGCGAGCTAGCTTCGGTCTGATAGTAGGGTATTGTGGGAGCCAGTGAGTTGCGAGAGCTGCTTTTATGCTCTGTAAATGGGAGACCCTCAGGAAGAGGCTAAGCCATTTTGCAGAAATTAAAATAAAGAAAAGTTGCATTGACAATTCTTTTTTGTTTTTTTTTTTGAACTAAAAAAAATTTAAAGAAAAAATTTATTTTTTAATTATATTTTACAATAACTTGATATAAGCTTACGAAAAAAAATTTAATAATCATTTTAATTTCTGTTTGCAGTGTTTATGTGATCGATTATTTTTTTTTTGAAAAGTGTTGAAAGGGTTTAAAAGGGTTCACTAAAATTTAATAAACAAGTAAGTCTGAAAGAGGTCAAGAGGGTACCGTTTAAAGTGGTTTCGTTTAACACGATTTCAAGTTCTGTGGGTCATTTTTGATTCTGTCCAGTAGGGAGTGACCAACAATAGGCCTCTGTCCCCTGCTGACAGGCGCCAGTGGACGCCCCTGAGTCATACTGTCAGACTGAAGCCCCCACAAGTTGTCGACAAACTAACCCCTAACTAGACTGGAGGTGTCAAATTTACATTACTTCAATCATTCCATTTAACCATACGTCCTTCAAACAAAACAAATTTATTTTTTTTTCCAGTGGGTGATTTAAAACGGAAACGTGAAAAAATAATAAGTAATAAATTCTATTTAAATATTTAAATAATATAAATAATTCAATGATTTTTCCTGTGGAAAAAATGCGAGTAAACAAAATTCCAACACCTTCAATCACATCCGACGTGATAATTATGATTGTTGTCACAATTTTTTGTCTCCAATTTACTGCCCTCGAAGCATAATTGTAAATGTTAAATGTAGGATTCCAACCTCAACCCTTTCCCACCGAGTGTCGTTTCCCAACATTGGAACTCGTTGGCCTCCAGTTTGGTTACGAGTTGAGTCACTGAGTTTGATTCAGCATCTTGAAAATAAGGAAGTGAATTCATCAGTATCGTCTTGTAAACTGATTAAATCGAGTGACGCATAATTTTAATGCATCCCTCTCGTTTAACTCACAAGGAGGAATTAATATGTACGCGAAACCACCACCTCCGGCTCCCGTTAGTTTGGCCGTGAGATTAAATTCGGATGCAATTTCGCATATTTTGTTCAATTTCGGGTGACTAACCCCTAAAGATGCGAGTAAATTTTGATTAGTAAATATGAGCTCCTAAAAAAATAAGATAATTTTTTTCCAGTTAGAAAATTAGAAGATTGTGGTGAAAGGATTTCAATTTCTTACTTCTAATGTTTTGTACGAATCGGACTCGGGAGTATTTGATTTGTTCATAATATTCTGCAACGATAAAATGGCTTCCTGCACGATGGCTTCGATCGAAGATAAGATGGGATTGATAACGGCTGTAAACTATTTTGAAATGTGTTTAATAACGAATTATTCTTGTTAAATATTACTTTACCTTGTTGTATTTGCTCCGGACAGCTTGGACTAGCACTTTGGTATTCCGCGAAACATTTGTATTGACTAATAAAATTTTTAACTCCAAAACTCTGATTTTAAGAAAGGAAAAAATAACAACCGATGTATCATCGCGAGTAATAATCGTCACGGCAAAATTTACCCTTCGACGTTACTTATTTCTCCGTCTTTGTACGTAATGATACCTCCGTAACTGCAAACCGAATTATCGATACCGGATGGGGTTCCATGAACGATTTTCTCGGCCAAAAAAGACCATTTGTTAATTAAATTTAGTTCATCTCCTGATAACTCTCGACTAGATTTATATAAAAAAAAAAGAAAGAATGAGAATGATGCACTTCATTTACATCATAAATAATACCATTTATCGCTATCAAATGCTATCAACCTTTGCTGACAAAGCAGTGCAGTTACCAAACATGTGCTGAATGCAGCTGAAGATCCCAATCCACTTCCTACGGGTAACTGAGACTCCACTGTTATTTTCATCGTGGGAAATTCTCTAAAAATCGAATTAACGAATTAACACGTGAATATACAAACAGATAATGTATAGTATTTACCCTTTGGAACAACTAATACTGAAATACAGGGCGAAAAAAATTATTTCGCTTAATTCGTGTTGGGCTGGTGCAGATGTGATCCCAAGTAAATTATTAATCGCTGCCAGACACTCTTTTTGGATCGCAACTTTCTGAGAGCCATCACCTAAATAAAATAAAATAAAATAAAATAAAATATAAATAAAACATAAATAATTAAAGAGGCATTAATCGAAATAAATAAATTAAGTTAACTAACCGGGTGTCGCGGGCCATCTCTTTAATGCTTTCACTTTGGCTATGTCCCAACTTTTGTTTACACCAACCACTGGCATTATAAATTCGACAACGGCCTCAGCAGGCTCTAATTTCACCTTCATCCTAAGATCAACGGTGACAGCAATAGCAGTCTGCAAGAAAAACAACAACAGCGTTAATCTCAATTTGTAAACATAGTCTGCGTTGCTACCAACTTCCATCATCTGAGGTCGTGTTGCTATCAGCTTCAATCATCCGATGTCATTTTAAATTATAGTCATAAAAGTCCATTCATTTTCGATCATTTTGTGGACTTTTATGATCAAAATTTAAATTGACTACATAATTGATACCAACTTTCATCATCCGAGGTCGCGTTGCTACCAACTTCCATCATTTGAGGTGGAAGTTGGTAACGCAGACTAATGAACAGACAAAATGACTATTACCTTTCCATAAACAACTGCATGTTCCCCAAACAGGATCACCTTCCCGGGAGCTGAAACTACGAGTTCCTTCATAACTGCGATGTTTAAACGTAAAGTTCATTCATAAGTAAGAGAAACAAAAAGGAAACTCGTCCAGATACAGCCATACCGGCTGCATGGCCATCTGCGATAAGAGATGTATCTACGGTAGTCTGTTTAGTACAAACGATTTTAAAGCAACGACTAAACCTTAGTAAACTAAAAATGGTTAAATTAAACGTTATTTAAGTTTTCAGTTTTTAGGACTTTACTAAAGTTTTAATTGACATTTAAATGGTGCAATGGATTCGTTAACGTATGAAAAATCAGTTAAAGTAGAAGGGCAATTCTGAACTTCCGTAGGAAGAATTCCCGTGACAAAGATCTTGCGCCTCAGCTGTTTTACATCATTTTCAATTGTATTTATCTCGTACAATTCAACAGAAAATTGATTTCTAATCGGACTTTTCTCAATCTTTATTACTTTAACTGCAACAATAATACATGAAATATTTTGTCAAATTTACCCCTTTGATGCTCTAGCACAAAACAATGGAAAATATAGCATGATCGATTAGACATTACTTAATGTAACTATCCAGTCTGAAGCCTGAAAACTTGATACTTTTAAAGTATATTACACGTCACTCAACGCTAATGTATAGTGCCTTTTAGCAGCTAAAAATCATTTCACAAAATTGCACTAATCAGCAAATGTTGTCTAATTTTTTTGGATTATTCTGTAACGTTAATTATATACATAAATCTTTGAAGACTACGCTAAATCGTGTTTGAATTTATAAGCAATTTTACTCCGAAACAAAAAGAAAAAGAAAAACAAAAATCCCAAATTTTCATATGTTACAACGTACTTAATTCATTAAACAAGTCATAATATCCAACTTTACTTTAGTAAACAATAGAATGTGAATCTAACGATATTAATGTAAACGAAAAAACCAAAGCATATATAAAAAAAAGTTAGCAGTGATACACAAATTACACTGGAATGACAGAAAAAAGAAAATAATTGTTTACACAATAACTACTGATAAAACTCGTAAATACATGTCCCGTAAATTCTTAAATTCGAAAGTTAACAATTTTGTCGAGTTTTTTTTTTTAAAAATGTTAATTCTCACTGAAAAATTATCAAATTACTTGCTACAGCAATAAATTTTAATCGTTTACGAATTCAATTTGCGCGCAACAGATTTGTTTGCTCGTAAAAATAAATTACTACCCAACACACGTAGTTTGACCAGCACCTAATTTTAACCTAACATTAAAACTTATTTCAAATCAGAATAATTAATCGTTATCTTTTCTGCAAACATTGGTATTAATTAGTAAATCTTCTTTTACATGCTGTATCCTTGATATGATGGCATTCCGGCACCATAAGCTCCATAATTTTGGTACCCAGGAGCCATCATTCCAGGCCCAGCAGTAATCATCAATTGTGGTTCATCTGTAACAAGAACGAAAAATTAATTATTAAATAAATTTTAAACATTAAACGAATTACTCACTAATAAGGATGGGTTTCTGTTCATGCACTGAATTTTCTTCAAGTCGATTATTCTCTGCTTCTTCCAACTTGTCTACCTACAATGTTTAAATACAAAATTTTTAATATAATTATTTCATTTATGTATTTATTGTTTTTCTTTTTACCTTTGAAATATATTCTCTCATGACTTGTATCATGTAAGGCATAGCAAAGTCCATTATGTTATGTCGCCATGCTAATTCAAGAATCACATCCGGATGGAGAAGATCGTAGCAAAGAAATAGGCAAGCAGCAAAGCATTCGTAATTTTTTTCTTCAAGAAACCATGCCAATAACTCTTCGGCAATATCAGCATTTTTAGACTCGCCAGCATATTCCATCGCATCCTAAAGGAACAATTTTTTTTTTTGTTAAATTACATTATAGTAAATATTTAACCCTCAAAACTTGCCTTAAAGAGTCGGTCTTTTTTGCATAATTCGACAGACTGTTTCCATCGGTTGTTGCCCTTGTATAAATATGCAGCGATGCGACGGAATTCAATCAGCTCGTGTTTTTCTAACATCTGAGCAAGT
>JAQFZO010001641.1:0-14903 GCA_034695885.1 Geophilus flavus
CAGGATGCGATACAATGCTGGCCAAATTTCACGAAGAAGCAGAAAACATAAAAAATTGGATTGATTTTTTCAGAAGAGTATCAGGCACAGGCTAATGATTTAGCGGAAATAGTTGAGGAATACGATGAGGAAGAAGAAAAATTATGGAGAGGTATTAAGGTGAACTAAGTATTTTGAAAGTTGATATTAATTTTGAAATATTTACTTTTAGAAAAACACAAGAAAAGTGTTCAAAAATATCATAGACAGTTAGCCGAAGAACGGAATAAAATGCAAAATATGTCCACTCAATCATGTCTTCCTGAAGATACAATTCAAGAAGAAAGTCCACAACAACTAAATATTGCGTCCACGAGTTCAACAGGTGGCTATGGGGACAGTGAAGTGAATGTATATCGCAATAAGGGAAGACGTGTTTCTTGGCAAGATCAATCCGACACTATTCCTAAACTCCTTGTGCGTGATGACGTTGCCGAAGAGTCAGAAAATGACGATGAGGCAGCTCCCTTAACTATTTACATCACACACACCAGTTCAGCTCATTCCGAGGTAAGTTTCCCTCTTTTGAAGTAAAAACGTAAGAAAATTAAACAAAAACCAATTTTATTTTTCAGTCAGATGATGCCAATTGTTTAGATGCCAATTCCTATACGGGGGAAGTAAATAGTCCCGCCGATATTTACATTAAATATGGACATTTTCTTCAAAAAATCCCGAAATCTATACTTAAAAAATCCGATTCAAACTCTAGAGGCATTGATGCAGAGACTCAACCGTCAATTTCAGTTTCATCTACTAGTATGAAGGAAATCAGCTTAGATTCTTCATCCTCCTCGGTAATTACTTTACAATGTTTGCTACACGAGTCTATTATTCATCGACTTTTAATTTAAAATCCTAGGGTATTCTGTCGTCAGTCGTGGAACATACTCCATTCGATCAACCTTCAGCTTCTAGCACGAATAGCAGACCAACGTCTCGATTCAAAGCCCAGCGAATATCAGCTCAAAAGAAAACTTGACTTTTCAATTCATTGCTCAGTTGTGTTCGCCTGTAAATGATTAGTGTAAATCATACAATTCAATTTGTTGAATACATCGCCCTTTTATTTAAACAATTTTTTTTTTCACTTTTTGTAAACACAATTCATCCATAAACACAAACCTACAACTACATGGTTAATATACCATTTTTTAAAAATTGGGTAAAAAAAAGTTGGTCCAAACAACGAACTCGGTCTGTGGAATGGAAAAAAGCATTCCGAGTATTTATACACAATTAATGACTAGTTAGCTTGAGAAAAAATGTCTAACAAATTTGTTTGTCGCGTTGATTCTATTCTAACCAGTAATACACTTTCCAAACATTAAAAAATACAAGATTAAAATTGAGATTGGCAGTAATCTAGTAAAATGAGACTTAACAATTTCCATGAAACCCATTTATGACTAGGAAATTGCATGAACAAGAATTTATAATTAAAATATACAAATTGATGATAGGATTTCATGGCCATCCATAAAAAATTTAAAAATTCCAGTTGTATTAAAAATCCTACTAAAAATGCATCAAAAATTCATGTACAATTCAATATTCAAATGTCATGGCAATAGTAAAAATTATGAAACGACGAGATTGCACTAATAGACACTATCTCAATGAAAAAAATTAGAAGACTAATTCTAAACCGTCGCTAAAATATATTCTCCTCGTCTTCACTTGCCTCGAACGAGTTTTTATCGTAACTCTTGTGAGGAGTCGTGAAGGTCGGGTTGTCTTTTGTATATGTACAACTCAAACGAGCTTGGGCGTCCACCTAAAATTTAAAATAATAAAAAAAATTTCATTTCGATCTTTGAAATCAATTATCTTCATAAATTACCAAAAGATTGGTAAGATCCAGCGTGTGAGTTTGAATGTTGTGCATGTCGTAGTCAGAAATCTGTTCAAAATATTTGGGTTGCACTGGGCCTTGCTCTTTTGTCGTAGCAGCAAATGGAGTCATCCACTGCACACATTCATGAATGTCAGCCCATTTATAACCTAAATAAATACCAAACATGTAGCAAAATCAAAATATAAATGTATTTCTCATTGAATATTTACCTGAGACACGAAACGTAAGGTCTTTCGACGTTACGTGATATAAAGCAGATGCTGCTATTATGCTGTAAGCAAAGGAAAGATTTCCGATGTCTAACATGCATAAATCGACCAACTGAAAAATGAATTTATTAAATATTAAAAACAGAAAAGAAAATAGATTACTCTTATTCTTACCTTAGAAATTTGTACTAGAATAAAACCAGAATACTGTGGGATTAAAAAATTCGTCGAAACGTCTTTAATATTTTTTAAATTAGATATTTGAAGAAATGTGTTGATCCATCCTTGGACGGTTACAGGGCTTAAATCCCAGTTGAGGGCCCTTAGAATAATTATTTCCTTTTCTAAAATTTCGTCTTCCGTACATGCACCATCTGTCACGTAAGCGAACTCACTGAGTTTTGGTGGATAAATTTCCTATTTAAATAAAAAAAAAAAATTAATAATCAGCAATAAACTTCATAAATATAACTTTATATTTACTTCTATTTTTGCCGCTAAAAAGAGTGAGGTGATGCCTACGAGTTGTAATTGGGATTTAGGTAAGTTACTTTGAGTAGCTAAAAAACGGTCGATGAAATCCAAGCTCAAATAATAAGTATCCCGGTGTAACCTATAAACTTCACATACCTAAATAGAGTAATAAAATATTAAATTCCATTAATATTTACAATAAAAATATTTAATTACTTCAATGAGCCAATCCAAAAGGATTGAGCGCATGCCAGCTTCGATGGCAGGGTGTCTACGCAAGACATTTGAATCTCGTTTATATTTCAAGTCTTTTTTGATCATTAAATCCCAGACTTCATGAGGATCAGCCCAAGTTAAATTAGGCAATGGACTGTTTTTAGTTGCAGGCAACATAGGCAGCGTGGACAAAGCACGAAATCTGAAATTTGATCAAATAATAAATTATTAAATAAATGAGAATGTGTGCATGCAAAGACTTGTGTGTCTGTCGATTTTACGGCATATTTATTAGCCTGATTTTAATTTGTTTACCTGCTCCAAGTGGTCTTCCTCGTCGTGGTATTTTCTGGAGTCAGCAATGAACTTTCATCGACTCTCATCTTCTGATTAATATCAGTAGCCACATGTGTATCAAATTCCAACTATAGAAAATTGAAAATATAAAATATTTACTCATATTATCCTCAAAGACTGATCATAAATTGAAAAGTCACCTCTTTCCATGCAAATAGGCAGAAAGCAATCAAGAAGAGAAATAAATTAAATATGTAGCTCAGAAAGTAGCTTATTTAAATATATTACATAATTTATCAAAATTATATAACATTTATGTACCGATATTATACATACATTGTATAATCGGAAATATCTTATCTTTGTACATGAGTCAACTAGGAAGCTACAAAAAGTAAATGTAACCACAAACCTCCTCCAAGTCGTGTTTTCTTTTTCTACTCAAAATAGCTGGAGTTTGTCGATCACTCCTTTTGCTTTGAAGTCGGGCACTGGAAAAAATAGCATTCAGAAATTAGTTAAACTATCAACATAACGGGTCACACCTATTCAAGGACCCAAATACCAAAATCGATTCATTCAGAATCGAGTACTATTCCATCAACTTTACTACAACTTACCTTTTTCTAGACATTCTTGGGGACTTTTCAGGGTTTCGGCTGGATGGAATTTGCAGATGGAGTGCTATTAACTGTAAAATAGTCGATTTTAGTCTACGTTGTTTCGCGCCCACCACCACTAAAACTGACCAACCCTAACCACCTAAAGGCGCCAAAACAAGGCATACTATTACTTCCCCATTAAACTATTTATAATCCAAAATTAAAATTATACGAATAAATACATATTACGATTAAGTAAGTTCGTAATTTCGATAAAAATAATCTTAAAGATAAGTTTGCATAATTAAAACATCTACAGAAAGTAATGTATGAACGGAGTGGGTTAACGATTTCATGGTCGATCACCCGCACAAAAACTCATCTCATTTTGGCCGCTAAAATTTTTTTAGCAGCTTATAAATAGCTATTTAAGGAACTATATGCAACTACAAAGTCATAATCTAGCTAAATATACAAGGAAAATGAAATATTTGGAGCCATACCGAGACAGGTCAGCACTAGTTGAAACCTTTGCACAAATGACAACGGGCGCGCCAAAAGATGATCTGACGGCGCTCGTTCAATGACGTGTGACTCTTTCATACAGGAACCACACGAAATATTTTTAACGAAATTATTACATTTGGAATTAAATTATGATTTTAGAATCAAGGAAATTGCAAAAATTGTTTAAAAATCGGAGTTTGATGCGTTTTGAAAACAAAAGAAGGATAGAGAAATAGACACTAGAGATTTATCGACTGCATTTAAAAATTCGGTTAAAAATTAAATAATTTTTGGGATGCCGCGAGTTTATGAAACTTTTTCTTTAAGCTAAAATAATGGTAAAAATGTTCTACACCAAAATTTATAAAATAAAGTGGTGTTTTTCATAATTACCGTATGAAATATGTTCCACTCCCGACATAAACAAATAGACGGCACGAGTGTCAACCGCGTAAACTAAAAAATTGTATTTAAACTTAATGTCACGCGATCATACATAGCTCGCTGTATGATTAGATCCTCCGCTACATTTTAAACGTAATTGTAAACTTGTGGACGTAGTTTATCAAATGTTATCATATAAATCCTTACGAACTGTCAGCAGTCCAACATGTCGAACGTCCGCGCCATTTTTAAAGGACCAGCTCACGCTTGCGCATTACCGACGTCTGGACTAGTCTCGTCTCTGATTGGTCGATTTGTTTAGTGTTCCGTGTGTTGATTTTTCGGTTTGTTTTCATTTACAAGACAACGTAAGAAAAGTATCAGATTTTTATTCAATTTCAGTAAGACACATTGGTGTAGTCGGCCGAGTTGTTTTGACTGCAACTGATTTCAACGATGATCCTCGGATATTTCATCTAAAATTGGCGGTTTAAACTCACGGGCACAATAATATTAACAATATTTACCATATTTCGTTTATTATATACAACATTTTTATTTTAAAAAAATAATATTTTAATAACTTTTTCGAATTTTTGATAAACTTGTTAAAGGTATCGTTTTCGTCATTAAAATTTGTGAAATTAAGTATAAAAGCATAGAAAATATTGTCACACTTATCATCAGAATATATCGACTGATACTCGAACCAATTTCTAACCAACTACCATAGTCTTGCACCATGAGAAACATGTGCTGAAATGTAATATTTTGTGTTACGGAGATATTAAAAAAAAACTCACCAAAACACTTACCAAACTCATGAAATCAGACATAAACAAAACTAAAGAAAATAAACTCCAGATTTGTATCCGGCAAACTGTTATTATGGCGTAAAAACTGCAAGCCACCGCAATAAATGGAATAATCACCTAAAATAACATAAAAATTTAATTCATACTGCTGAGTAATCGACTCCGTATAACTCACCTTTAATACTAACAGACAAGCCATGGGAAATGGATTAAACACAGTGATGAAGCAGAACACTGAAACTGCATCAAAACTGCTTAAACTAGCAATGTTGCCAGTTCCAAAAAAAGCAGTAAAAATGAAAAAAAGCTTTATAGTCAAAAGAAACATAAAAATTTCATGCTTATGGAGGTATTATTTTTATAAAGGATACGAAAAAACAAGCTCGTCGAATATCTTCAAAGGTCAAGAGTGAATCGTACCTAGAGTTTAACAAATTAATGTGTTGTATTTTTACATTGGAAGATGAAGAAATCGTATGTTCGCATAAAACCCACGTTACACATGTAAAGCAGATTAATAACAAAAATAAAACTTCATATCTGAAGAATTGTTAAGGTGTCATCGTATTTAAATTTTTACATTTAAAAATTATTCAAAGGATACGAAGTGCTCATCAGCACATAAACTGGAAATATGGACACGAAGATGTGAAAAAGTCGAGGCAAAAGTTTAGTTGTACAAAACAATGGCAGTATAAAGCTTAAAACTAAAAATAAAAAGAATTTAATAACCGATCTTGTCAAAAGTTAAAACATTGTGCATCTTTTTCATTTTAGTTTTAAGGTATTTAGGATTTTGGCATGTGCAATAACTTTAGAAGCTATACAACACATGTGACATACTTATTAGTACTTCTAGGTACCAGCAAGAATGTGTCCTGGTAGACCTAGTTGTTAAATTTAATTAGGAATTGAACTTTAACTGTACATTTTTAGAAATAAATTCAATTCTTTTAATGTTTTAATTTAAAATAGCAACATTTTAATAATTCTACTTGCATAAAGAAATAAAAAGGGGGAAAACTAAAATTAATAAAAAAAAAATAAATTTATTTCTAGCCAGTGGCCACACATCAAAACAAGGGGAGAAAAGAAGGAAGGAAAGGAGGGTTCCCTAAAAATGTTTGCCCAAGGCTAAGTAATTTACCCCTGACTGGGGATTAGAAATGGGATTAAAAGAAAAGTTGAGACGGGTTTCCAAAATTCCCAGTGCTCAAAACCGGTCATGCAAATGATTAAAATACAAAGTTCAAGTGTAAATAATAAAAAAAAAAGTGAAAAAGTTTACTCAACGGATAGAATGATTTAATTTGCTTACTTAATATTGTCCATGCACATATTTGATTCGATAACAACAGCCCTTGGTTTTGTTCTATACTGCAAATGGTTCTGTATTTAATGAATGTGGCAGAACTGAGCAGAAATAACTAAATATTCAAATTAATACATTAAACACTTGTGATAAGCTTTCTTTAATTATTCACGTACTTGGGCTAGTAATAACAGTATCATTGGTTTTTTTCCAACATCAGAAAATTGTGAAAAATTGAAATGAGGTTTTAATTCTGACCTCGTAGAAAAATAAATAATGGCAATGACACTCAGACAACTGGAAAAATACCTAATTTTTGAAAAATAAATTAAATTACAGATGTAAAAATGCTTTATAGTTTTAACTTACACTAAGTTATAATTTGAAATTTTACCCACTAAAGGTAAAAGTGGGAAAATTGATAAGTGACAAACTGATAACGTCCATAAAACACAAAACACCTGAATTCCATGATTCATTCATTAATATTTAAATTAATTAGAAACTTTAAGATGTAACTCACCTTGCTTCTTAATCTCATTTCCGAGAACCAAGGCCATAAAGAAATACCCAGCAAACCCAAAAATAGGATGTCTCTGAGAAAAAAGGCCGATATCTAGCAAGATAAATTACAAATCGATACAGTGATGCACACGAATCAACAAACATATTCTTACCAATACTTCCAAAACAAAAATGGTTGCAATGGTTTTGTAAAGAAAATCTTTTAGTAATGACTGTTCATTCATGAGCATAATTGCTATTCTGAATATATTCACTCTAAATTCATATACTTTTCCATTAATAATTATTTTTAAACAACTTATAATGTCGCCGTTTACCTCACCTTGTTAAAATGCCCGCAATTAAAGTGAAAGGTATCAGAAAGTACGCATAATACTGGACACTTGCTTGTCTTGCTAATAAATCAGTATACGTTTATGAGAAATTGGACTGTAAATACAGACAGTAAGGGAGTACTACCTTTGAGTAAATATATTATTACAGCAGCCATAATTACAGAAGGGATGAAAACAGTTCTTCGTATACTTTCAGATTTTTTTTTTAGATTTAAAGTCATATTCCATAATGCTGTATATTTTTCCAAAATAAAACTGATTAAATAAATCATCCAGGATAGATATCCCAGAAAAATGGTAACACTATAATTAAAACAATGTTAGGTTGTACTAATTTTCTGTGTATTTAAAGGCCATTTCAAATTACTCACTTTAAAACTGCTCTGTCATATGTTTCATAATAGTGAATAAATTTTAAAGATCTGTGTATCAGATCCTTAGTAAGTATTATCTGAAAACGGTAAATAATTACCAGGGTCCCCAATCATGATTCTAATTCACTCACCGCTTGATCATATTCACCCTTCAAAAATAAATTTTGGATTCTATCAAGTAACTCTGTCTTCTGGCTTGATGTAAACTCACTAAAATAGTAAAACGTTAAAAAATTAAAATTTAATTCGATTTCTCTTCTAGACTTTGTGAGAAACAAACCTGAACTCACGGAATGTAAATGTCAGCGCATTCTTTCTTTTTAATTCTCTTTTAGCATCGCCAAGTGCTGACAGTTGCATTGCATTCGTAAATAAACTATGTGCATTAAATTCACTACTCACATTAAAATATTCCAAAGGCAATACACCCTACAGATATAAACAAACTTTTAAGTTATTTAATAAATACTCAAATATATTTCATCAATTTACGTACAACTGAATTCATTGGAACAGCAACACCAATTACCATGGCCATCAATGGTGCAAGGTTTACCTAAAAGTCAACTCTTAATTTTTTTATTTAATAAAGAGTTCACGTTATTACTACCTGTTGAATCTCATATTTCTTTATCTCATCAGGTCCCCTGATTCCTGCACCCCACGCAACTACTGGCACTTCAGTTTCTTCCCAACTACCTGCACCGTGCGACCCTAAAATGAAAATTTTATAATAATCTTTGCGAATAAATTACAAATATTAGGGATTTTGTGGAAACAGAACTTATAAGGTTTATCTTATAACTTATAACCATTCGATTAACATTGCTATAAGTTATATTATAAGATAAGTCTTATAAGTTCTGTTTCCACAGCAAATTTCTTGCCATGATCAGTCATTCCATGATCTGAAGTTACTACGAATGTAGTTTGATCATCGTGGTTGAAGTAATCGTCAATTAATTCAACTATCCGTTTCATTTGCTTGTCGAGTTGAATTACGTTTTCCTTGTACTCTCTGTAAGTTCAGTGTTTACTCAGTTACTTATGAATTTGATCAATAAACCATTACGAGTTCTTACACAGAGGCTGGCTTTTTTCCGTGACCTAAAGTGTCAGTAGCAATGAGATGCAAAAACAACACGATTTTATCTTCTGACAACATCTGAGATAACGTATCATTGGTTTTCGATGTTTTTAAAAACTTCTAAAAATGTACGGGAATTTCTAAAAAAACTCAATTCCTTTAAAATCGATAAAAATTTAGTTATTACATCAACTTTATCGAAAACCCACGTGTCGCCAAATGAAGGATTTATCGATGCAAAATCTAGTTCGTCTGCATCATAAGAATCGGTGAAGATGTGATTTCGATGAGCATGTTTTGAGAATATTGGCAAAATGTCTGGACTTCCCCAACTCCACGTGAATCGGCTCTCGTTGAACACAGAATCAAAACCAACAGGATTTTGTTGCCACCCTGAACGGTATAAAAATAATAAATTAGTTGAAGACCATTAAATTTAGAATCCGAGTCTCACCAGTAAAAACAGCAGACACATCTTCGTTCATTCCTGCAATCAACGCAACGTGCCCCGTTCGCGATTCTGTGGGCACCTGACAATGAGAAATCCCACTTATCCCTTTATTTTCTACGACGAATCTGCGAATATGCAAAAAATATTAAAAACTCTGGCACAATAGACACAATAATCATTCATTCATTTATTCATTCATTCATTTACTTCAGGAACATATTTTTTTCATTCTCTAGTAGGTCGTAAAACGTGTCGGCTCGAAGTCCATCGATCACAAACAATATCAAACGTCTGGCAGGAGGTGGTAAGGGATTAGAATGCGGGGTCATCCCATGAATTACAGGCGATTTGAAATATATATCGAATATGGAATACGAGAATATCATATGCACGACAATAGCTGAAATCAAAAGACCGTAGGGTTTCAAAATGTTTCCATATTTGAAAAGAAGAATCCACAGTCCAGTTCCGGCCATCAGTTCGGATGAAAGACACCACTGGAATGAATTGCTTTATCTTAACGGCATTGCCAGCTTTGTCTTTGTCATTTCTTGAGGAATTACGGGACCCATCCACCTGCTCTCTGGCTTTCGGACTTTCTCGCAACTTTTAATCATCTAGCGCCATCTGTATGTGTTGAGTAGAACTAATACCACATGAATGGTTATCATTTCCGCTTCCTAGAAACCATTAGAAACAGTAAACCATAATAGTAATAATAGTAAACTAAAAGAAGCTGCATTGGTTTGCAATAATATGGAGTCAGAATCAGATATAGATGCGTATAGACAACCCTGGGAGAGTGATGAACACTGGGATTTGAGGAAAACATTCATTATGGAATATCATGGAAAATTTGAGGAAGACAGGCTTTTAAGTCTGTCTCAAGTTTATTTTAATGTGGAAATTTTGGGCTGCAGGTGAGTTATAAGTGATTACTTTATAAATGCTTATGTAACAATATAACTATTTCCATAGTTACTCGGCTGATGTGATGTCTCAAATTAATAAGTTAGCCGAAGGATTGCCAGCATCAAAAAGACCCAAAAAGAAGGAACAAGTGGCGTTTGTACCAGGTACGGTAGTTTAATTTGTTATTTTTTCTTTTAAAAACTATTTACTCACTGTTTTACTTCAGAATCATCTGACCGAAAATATAAAGTCGCGCAAAGAACACCGGAAGTAGAAAAAGTAAATTATGATCATTACCAAAACCGACAGACTGCTGCTTCTTTCTTTAGTACTGAGCAGAATAATTAATCCAACTTATTTTGATGGTTAATATGAATTGTGACATTAAAATCTTAACAATAAAAAAAATTGGACTTTTATTTCGTCTAATTATTCCTTTATTTTGGTGGTGACTATACAAAACCGTAGGTATGAAAAAAACCCACAATACAAATTTACAACAACCGACAACAAGTGTAAATGTAATATAAACAGCTCATTCAGATTTGTGGTTATTTTCATCATGAGTAACTGAATTTTCCTCTTCCTGTTTTTCATTTTCGATCGCTGCCTGCTCATCCGCAACGGCTTGGAGACTTTTCTCGATCAAAGAATTAATAGCAGCAGCTGCCATGTGAGAAGATGATGATGAAGATCGATTGGAATGAACCTGGGAATTTCTCTTCCTCCGTCGAATGACTGCATTCGTGTTCCGATAAACACCAGCAGAACTCGCATTCGAACGTCTACCATAATAACTCGGTAAACTAGAGCTGCGACAAACGGAACACATCGAAGCGCGCTTCGAATCTTTCAATTCAGGTTTGTTTTCAGGATTGTAAGATCTTTCACTCGGTTCCCTTCTTATAAAACCGTAGGGATTTCTCAAATCAGTCATCGAAGAGTTACCCGGAGGCCACGTATGTTCTGATGGTTGCCTGCAACTGCAAAAACCACACGATCGCTCGATTGGGATGCTGATTTGATTCGATAATAGTGACATTGGATCGAGAATTTGTTCTTCTGGGAACGGTGCTAAATGCGAAGTAGACCGGGGCAGTGTCGAAGAAATGGACGGTAAGTTAAAGTTGTTGCAACTGTTGATAGATTCCAGTGTTGAGCTTCGAGAAGAGAGTGCTGACGTGAAAGAAGTGCTTCGTGGCAGTGTGGAAAATTCAGACTGAATCGAACTCGGTCGGTTGCATCGTCGAGAATGAGCTGAACTGCAGTAGTTAGGATGAAATGGGAGATCTTGGAAGGGACTTCCTGGCGTCGAGTCCAACTTGTGAACCAGAGCTTCGACTTTTTGCGTTAAATATGCAATCGAATCACTGGAGGATGAAAGTGGATGGTTGAGTTTTCGCAAAATTATTTGCTCTTTGTTTTGTGATGATGTTGTCGAGGCGGTGTTGTTATCCATTAAAGTTCCCCAAACCATCGAAGGATTGTCTCGTTCCATGTCAATTATACTGGTTCGAAGGGTGCAACCGAGTAGTTGAGATTTATCTTCCTTCTTTTTTTGTAAGAAAACTTTTCTACGTCTGTACAGAACGTATCCAATGGCAAAAATTATTGCAAGGATGAAAATAGTAGCTATGACGCTCAATGTGATTGTGAGGCCAGAGTCATTTGTCTCGCTTTCTTCGTATAGCGGAAGGGCTCGTTCTCCTAAAAAAAATAATAAAAACCAATAATCCATGATTAATTTTTAATTTTGTAATGATAAATTTACTAATCATTACCATAAGGTCCTGCGTGGCCTATAATTCCATAGTAGCAGTAACTGTTTTGAGCACAGAATGGTTCTTCTAAAGTTTCTCCGACTTTACTGATCGTGCACCACATACAGGTGCCAAATTTGTAGCAATCGCTGCAAAAATAATTCACTTGTTAGTGACTAATAATTAATCAATCGCCTAAATTTAATTGTACCTGCTATTGGTTTGTCTTTCACAGTCAATTTCACATATTGGGTATTGAGCAATGTCTTTGTCTTGATTTTTAGACATTTCAATGTGCAGCGTGCCTGGTACGCAAGTCGGCCATAAATCACTGCGAGTTAATTTATAAACTGTAATTATAAATTCAATATTGAGAAATTGAGAATTTTCTTTACCTGAGCTGCCTGTAGTCGAAAGTATTGGGACATGGATCAAAATTAGCAGGGCTGGAGCAGGAGCAATTGCAAATTTCTCCATTTTCCCAAGCAGCACGACAGGTTATGTGTCCCTCTTGGTAACTTCTACTCGGAGCCATTTCAGTTATAAAGTTTTGCTAACATTAAAAAGGAAAATGTAGCGCAAAAATTCCTCATAAGATCAACAACATTTAAATACTCACCACATCATCACAAGAATAAGTTTTCTTATAATCATTTAGTTTATTTTTTACAATTAGAAAGACATTGGTGTCAGATACTGGATATAAGGTAAAGTCTTGGTAGCGGCGTATTCCATCCTCTCGCAATTGCCAGTAATACTTGTTTTTGATTGACAAAATGTCTATGCAAGCTTTAATACGCAGTATTCCATCATTTAGAAGAGTGCGAGTCACATTTGGTTCCTACAAAACAATTAAAGAAGCGGTTGTAATACATTGATTAAACTATTTTAGGTGTATGCAATTAACCTTAACAGATAGATGGACAAATTGAATGGGCAGTGGGCTGGCAGATTTTGGTATCACAAAATCATCATGCATCACAATATATGCTGAGTGATCGACTAATACACACCTGTTGCAAAAACAATAATACAGGCAGTGTAAAGGTGAACAATTTTTTTTAAAAATTTGTCATATGTTATACCTGTTTTTGGTTTGACATGCCGGAATTAATTGGCGCAATTGGTCATGCAAGAAATAGATGCTCAAATCACCCCCAATAACTGCCGACATTGGTTTCTGGTTATCATATCTCTGACACCTGTAATAAAACAAAGTTATTAAGTGTTAATGTTAAAATCAGATTAAAAAACCATTAGGGGACTTACCCTTTCTTGCACACAGCTTTTCCAATAGAAACTACATAGCCAGTACCAAGGTTATCTACGTAAGGTGATGTTAATATCGTGAGGCCTTTGTTATTGAGTGCGCGTTGAAACCTATAGAAATATTGGGACTTTGAATTTAATCTAACCTCTCAGTAGAAATTAATTGGTTTATACCATTGGCATTTCCTTGGATCGAACACTTTATTTAATTTTGCAGCTGGGAACAAGCGAAAAACACCATCAAATGTTGCGACATATTTCCAAATAAATGGTGAGTCAGATTGTTTCGCATTCCATATGCTTTCAATGCTGTCTGTAAACGCAACGGCAGCTCGAACATATGGCTGAAAAATAGTTTTAAAGAGATTTTTGTACATTTTAACCATAACCAAATATTTAAATCTGTCTTACCTCCAGAGAAGTAGAATCATTCGCTCCACTGTTTAAGAAGTGAACAATTTCTGAAACATTTATGGCACTCTCGTTGCCTTTTCTATATTCAATGGGATTCTTATACAAAGCTGGAGCAAATTTGATTCCACTGTGCCGAACGTAAACAATTTTTTCATTACGCCTACAAATTCCGTTTTGAAAATATTGATCTTTGGAAATTTCTTGCTTTCTGAAGTTGTGGTAGACAAATTTGTCGACTGTATGATCGGGAAAGCTGACGACATGTTCATCCGCTGCCACTACTATGCAAACTGAAAAGTTATAGCCTGAAATAGGCGCCCAGACGTAAATTGTTTTTGCCCAGATGACGTCGATTCCTTCGGTCTGAGTCGAGCCGTGAGAAATCGTTCTCTGCGTTTCGAGCTCTCGTTTGCCACTTTCCCCATTTTTCATGGATGTAATTAAATCTCGAATGGCAGGATCTCTTTCTAATGCATCTATATCTATTGGACCGACGTTTTCATTCAGAGTTGAAGGAGAAGGCAGCAAGGGATGAAAATAAGTTTGCCCGAGTTGGTTAATAAGAAATGCGTAGGACATTTTTCCTGTAAAAGAAAAATAGTTATTTGCTGCAAAATTATTTTTTCTAAATTCCTCACCTTGATTGAAATTAATCACTTCGTCTAATAAATCTGCAATTTGAATGTCAGTACACGCCACACCAATAAATTTTCCTTTCTTTTGAATGGGAAGACACATTGACAGTATAAGACCAAGTCCTCCCGCATCCAAATAGGGAAGTGTGAAGATGGGTTCTTCTCTGTCCTTATACATGTGTAAGTCGAGATAATAGTTAGCAATACTGTTCTGCATGTCGTTAGGTGATGTTATTTCTGTCAGGAATTCATGTTTTCCCTTCTCTCCGGGGCACTTAGCTGCCATCTTCGTTAACAAATTCTTATTTTGTTCATCTTGCAATGCTACATAAATAAAAATTTTAAAAAAAAATCATATCAATCAATCAATTATGCTGACTTTACAGGTTGGAGTTGTAGCATTTTCGAACGATGTCGTCATCCCGGCA
>JAQFZO010001642.1:0-14900 GCA_034695885.1 Geophilus flavus
GTTGCTTACGTCATAAAAATTTTTAGCTGATAAATTGAACCACCTAATGACCTACTCGCTCGCCACGATACATCAAAACATTCATATAACATTCAGAAACGTTATTTCAATGTTTTCTTGTTTCATGGGAAGCTCTGGCTGTTGTGCTTATAATGTTGCTTACGTCATAAAAATTTTTAGCTGATAAATTGAACCACCTAATGACCTACTCGCTCGCCACGATACATCAAATAACTTTCCATAAGGCAAGGGCCTGTAATTGTTAGTGCGTGCTCCGAGTAGTTTTAATGGGTGACATTTTTTTTCTCTCGGAGGTAAAACGGTCCTCAAGACGTTATCGACAAGTTTTATTTATCTATTCTAAGTCCAGTTTTCGAACATTCGGAACAATTCACTTTCACTACATAGCGCAGAAATAATAATTGGCAAATTGCCTTACTATTTGTAAATAGTGAAGGTACGTACATACGGTAGTTTAACCACGCAGTCAAACAAGCGTGTTTCATACAACTATATTTACTACATTGATTATCACTAATGGACTGATAGTTTATTTCACCACATTGGGGCAACAGATAAGGCAGTATAGACCCATTGCAAGTGAAGGGCGTAGAATTATTACGTCGCCTCATTATAGAATTTACATGGATTTATTACGTTATTCTGCTCTTGGATTCTTTGTAACAGTGATATTTTGCACCGGAGATATCGGTATGTAGTATCGTTGATAGTATTATTTCAAATGATAATCATCTTTTGCACACGCGGTCAATAGAAATATCAAACCAAGGAAAAGCCAATGACATTGGCATTTTCTTTTCAACATTCTTGAAAATTTCACAATGGTCACAAATTGTAATTCTGACTGATGATCCAGATTTTGGTAATCAGCAATTTAGCAATATGTTTTCGCACAAAATTCCAAATTTTTTTATATCTAAAGGTTATGTACTTAAACATCTGTCAAAAAGTTTGATTTCTGTTAGAGTTGCTGCCATCGATGAGTTTAAAATAAAAGAAATGAGTAAGTTTGGAACCATTATGATTAAAAGCAAACCGACTACTGCGATAGAAATGGTGGGAAAAGGAGTTAAATTAGTTAAGAGTTGTCCACCCAGATGGTTGCTGATATTAGACGAAAAATTGATAGATATTGGAAAATTTTTCATTCCACATGATGTCATTGTACTTTTGTTAGAAGTTGACTGGTCTCGAGAAGTATTTTATTATTTTTTATTTAACAATGTAGTTTTTAATACCGTAGTATGGATCTATTTCTAGACGTGGCTTTTATTTCGCTTATATTCAGCTAATGATAATGATATAAAATCACTAGAAAGTGGATTGTGGGACGTGAAGAGGAATAATTTAAACTTTTCTTATGTATCCGTGCCCTTGCCTACATATACGGAAAATACAATACGCTTCGTAACAGTTCCAGTAGAGCAACAAACTGTGGTTGGCAAATAGAAATAAATTTTAATTACTAAACTTAATTTTTTCCCAGTTCAATCCATTTTTCTGGCCTGATGTCAGAGAGGGACGAATCGTTGGCATTTCAGGTGTGCATGGAGAACTGCTGAAAACAATACGAACAGTATTTCGATTCAAGTAATTACATGGCACTTTTCTAATTATCGGTACCGTATGTACTACATTTACTAACGAAAATTTTTATTTTACATGTCAGTGCAAGTACAAATGCACCGAAAGACCGTGTATTCGGTAATAGGGTAAACAGCACGCTAGTGACAGGAGCTGTCGGAGAGTTATACAGAAATGTAAAATTAAAATAATATTTCAGCTTTTCACTTGCAGATTTATTAGTCATTACATTATAAAATTTCAGGAAAAAGATGTGATGG
This sequence comes from Geophilus flavus, assembly GCA_034695885.1. Classification (NCBI taxonomy): domain Eukaryota; kingdom Metazoa; phylum Arthropoda; class Chilopoda; order Geophilomorpha; family Geophilidae; genus Geophilus; species Geophilus flavus. The sequence goes on from JAQFZO010001642.1 coordinate 1,866, forward strand.
TTTCGATAACAAAGACAAGCGACAGAATCGAGTTGATAAAATACTCGCCGAGCATTACCTATGTTGTTGTTAAACTCATGTTTCATCATCAACTAGGATCGCAGGATAGATTTTTTTTCTATATGGAACCATTTTCCACTTACTCGTGGATGTCCATAATTGGAATTACGCTTTTATTTGCAGTCGTGCCATCGATAATTAGTTTATGTAAAAGCAAAATTTGGCCCATTGATAAAAACGTCAGAGAAGCAGAGTTTAAAGGAATGAAATCATTTTCATATTACGTAATACATTTTATATATACGCTTCTTCGCACTGGTAATATAAACTTTACAATTTTAACGATATTTTGTAAAGCACAAAAATGTATTTATTTTAGGTGTAAGAGTTAGAGTATATGGTTTTTCAGGGAAAACAATTTTACTCGTGTTCGACATCTTTTGCACTCTGATGTTCACAAATTACAGCTCAACCCTAACATCTATTTTGGCAGTCAAAAAATTGAAAATGCCTTTTAATAGTTTTCATGAATTTCTTTATGATTCCAATTATGATTTAGCTACACTTAAGGGTTCTAGTATCACAGCAATATTACAGGTATAAACGTACTCAATTTCTGTAATTTTTTAATAGCCGGATTATTGTTGACAGATATCCAATGACGACGCATATAAGAGAGCACACAAGAAACTTACTAGTAATCCTGACAAATTTTTGTTCATGTACAACCAAAATCCTCTGGAGTCACTTTATAACAAAAAAATGGCATATATGATGGAAGAATCGACATTGCGTGTTGCTGCAAAAAATAACTGCTCTTTCCGATTTCTTGATGAAATTATTATGTCGAGTGACTTCTGTTTTGCGTATAACAAAGAATTCCCCTATCAGACTATCTTCGATAAATAGTGAGAGAAAATTTTGTCATATTGTTATTATTACTTTGAAATTTATATTACTTATATTTTATTCAGCATAAGCATTTTAAAGGAAAGTGGTATTTACAAAAAAATCTATCTTAACTACTATCCAGAGAACCACAATCTCCGCTGTGATCAACAGAGCACGGGAATCAGCGTCATCAAAATGCCAGCAGTTGTTGGACTTTTTTTTTCTTTGTGTCTTGGAATTGGGGTCTCTGTACTCGTGTTTGCCGTGGAGCTTTTTTACGCTAAAGTGCTACTCGTACCATAGAGATTAAAATCTTGGTAGAAAGTTGAAAATTTATTAAATTTTTGCATAGATATTTATATTACCGTGCCTATCAGTCGGACTGAATCAAAACTTCTAGTTTACACGGCAAAATTAGACTAAAAACTATGTAGCAAATTAAGACATAAATTTAGACATGTAACAGCATAATCATGCACGTTATATACAATACGGTATACTTTGCACTCATGAGAATCAGCAGAAGTGTCTATTTTTAACGAAAATCAATAACAGATTGTTACTTTTTTGTATATTTCTAAGTACTGTACTGGTTTATTGTAGAGAAGACCACATACGGGGAGCAAACAAGCTGCCAGCGCCATCTTTTTTTCCGAAAATAAGTCCAGTGTAAAAATTTCACAATAATTAAATACCTTCTTCAGTCTATTCATCTGTGTTTGTTATGTGAATCTTCGTTCAACATACAAGTATAAACCATTTTACTTTTTTCATTTAATGTTTTATTCAAACTTACAATCATTAAAGTTTTAATAAAGAAATATTCATAAAGAAACATAAACACACATTTTGAGATTCTTTCTCAAAACTGATGTGACAGCAAACAATAGGCAACGACAAAAATCTAATCAATATTAACCAAATCGCATCTTTAATTAAAATTATAAAAACTCCGATGCAGAAACTTTTCTTACATTCTTCTTTTGGTACTCGGCAAGTCTTCTTTCGAACGTCTGAATAGAATCTTCAGACTGAAGAAACTCCGGAAGGAATTTTTCCATTTTTGAATGATTCCTCAAAAACTCCATATTCATTGCAGACATTTCGTTCAGCAGAAACTGCAATTTCTCATTCTTGGTCACATTTTTGAACATAGAAATCAAAACTTGACCACCGCATCTCGTCAACAACTCTATCAAAGGAAAAGATTTCTCACGAATCATCATCGACCTCCATCCAGGGGTTCCAGTATTCCACAGACTAATCAAATCATCGCAAAAAATTATTGGCCTTATAATTGTGGAGTGCATCCAACGTTCGAAGAATAATTTACGCTGTCCATCGTCGATGAAAAGAGACATTTGTTTGATCGCGGTCGAAAAAAACAGCTTTGCTTCGGGTTTGCTCGTAAACACGAGGCGGAACAGTACACTGTCCAAATGACTTTCCATCAGTGACAAGCGTTGTGACTCTGTTGCATTAGTTATAAAAAAGAAGTCAATGTCCAACCGTTCATGTCGAATCAATAAACTGTTATGCAACCGTTTTTTCCACTTCGTAAGTACTCGGTCTCGTCCCTTTAGGTTCAATTTATTCCAAAAATATTTGACTGCTGTTTCGTGTTCATTGGCGACGGAGTGTTGAATTATTTTCTTGATTTTGTCAGATGACGTTTTTCTTCCAGCGATGACGAACGATGTCCAATAGGCAACTAATAATTCATCATATTCGCGAGAAGACGAAAATTGAACCATCTTTATTTTATCGTAATCCCATAAATTAATAACATCGTCCTCCAAACAGTAGAGACAAGCCGCTTTTAATGCAGAGTGACCATTCAAGATTTTTCTTTTTATGAGGTCATGAAACGTTGCCGGTTTGTCCAAACTTCCACGTGACGTCCAGAAATAATTGATGGATTCTTCTATTTCACTCTCATGGCCAAATTCCACGGCAGCACAAATTTGGGAGATTTTTAAAGTGAATGCAGAGTCCAAATCAGTAAATATCATTTCCGGGATGAATTCTTTTATCTCGTTCAACACTTCCATTTGCATTTCTTCCGATGACACTGGGTTTCTTGACAAAAATGTTTGGACATTAGCACATTCATCATCACATTCAAAATCATGTTCATCATCAGATTCATCAAATTTATCTGGTCGTATTCTATTTTGTAACGTTTTCCACAGCGTCACTGCGACGGCATCGAGTGAAAGTTGGTATAAACTAAGGCACGATCGAGATTTTTCTACACATTCATGTACGTGACGACTGACTGACTTATAATCGGGTGTTTGGCTGGCCATTTTGCGCTTTGTTTGCGATGTAGCAATCTAAAATTATTAATTCAGTGTTAGTTTGTTTTCATTTATCGTCAATGTCCTTTGTTTACCTGATTCTCGTTTTAGCATCGCCCTGTACAATAGCGCCATTGAAACAAAGTGGGAAAATGTTTACCTAAGAAATGACGTCACCTATATTGGTATTGACAAAACACGGAATATTAGATCATTTTTTAATAAATAAGATTATTCTCGTAACATGGCGTCTTGCGAAATATTTATCTCTCACTGCACTCATCTCATCTCATCTTTGCACATACGAGTACCCTGAAGTATAGGTGGTCTTGGTTTCAAATAATAAGGTAACCATGGCATGTTTATTAAGTTAAATAAGAAATCATTTATTATAACAAAACACAAAAACCTGACAACTTTAAAAAATAATTTAATTTCCTTTTTATCTCTAGAAATTTTACATTCTTTCATCGATGGATCGGATCAGTATTTTATTTCACCAGCTTCGTGGGCAGTCCGCCGTAGGTTGTTCTTGCTTCTTGCTTCTTGTTTTTCTGAGAAAATACGTAGTTCAAATTTGCACAAAGTTTCTGCACAGTACGAGTGAGTAAGTTTCTCAAACAGTGCAGTAACTTTGTGCAAATTTGCTGTGTATACATATAGCGAAGGTACATACATTTCAACATTGTAGCCAAGGGACTGACTTTCGTATAACTGTATTTACAGTACTGTATTGATTATAGTTAATGGAATGGCATGTTATTTAACTGCATTGGAGCAAGATTAGGCAAGACATAGAACAACTATAAACCAAGTATAAATCGAGAAGAGCGTATTACTTTATTTATTCGGAACAACAGTAAAGAATTAACATGGGTTTATTACGTTATTCGGCTCTTGGATTCTTCATAACACTTACAATGTGCATCGGAGATATTGGTATGTATCGTTAGAATTATTGCACATGCCGAATTCCTTATCTCTCGCTAACATACGTAGAAATAGCAGACCAAAGAAAAACAAATGACATTACAAAGGTCTTGTCTACTTTCTTGGAAATTTCACGATGGTGCAAAATTGTAATTCTGACCGATGATCCAGATTTTGGTAATCAGCTGTTACAGCAATATATTTCTACACAAAATTACAACATTTTCTATATCTAAAGGTCATGTACTTGCACATCTGTCGAAAAACATGATTTTTGTTAGAGTTGCTGACATCGATGACTTTATAATTGGCGAATTGAGTAAGTTTGGAACGATTATAATTAAAAGCAAACCCACTACTGCGATAGAAATGGTGGAAAAAGGAGTTAAATTAGTTAAGAGTTGTCCACCCAGATGGTTATTGATATTGGACGAAAAATTGACTGATGTTGGAAAATTTTTCATTTCACATGATGTCATTGTACTTTTATTAGAAATTGACTGGTCTCGAGAGGTATTTATTATTTTATATTCATAGAATGAACATTTTTAGAAGTATGATCTTTTTCTAGATGTGGCTTTTATATCGCTTATATTCGACTAATGTTAATGATATAAAATCACTAGAAAGTGGAATTTGGGACGTGAAGAGAAATTTTTTAAAATTATCTTTAGTATCAGTGCCCTTGCCTACATATACAGAAAATACTATACGGCTCTTGACAGCTACGGTAACAACTGAGATTTAGTAATAAACTGTTATATTAAATTTATTTTATGTCAGTTCAATCCATTTTTCTGGCCGGATGTTAAAGACGGAAAAATCATTGACATTTTAGGTTTGAATGGAGAAGTATTGAAAACAATTCGAACAGTATTTGTATTCAAGTAATTACATTCAAATTTTCAAATGATTTACATTTACTGATGAATACCGTATTTATATTTTATCTATCAGTGCGAGTATTGACGTACCGAAAGACCGTGTATTCGGTAATAGGGTAAACAGCACGCTAGTAACAGGAGCTGTTGGAGAGTTATACAGAAATGTAAAATTGCATAAAAATTACAGCTATGAATTTACGATTTATTAGTTATTACGTGTAAAACTTTCAGAAGAGCAATGTGATGGTTTCGATAACAAAGACGAGCGACAGAATCGAATTGATAAATTACTCACCTTGTGTTTCAAAGATTGATATAAAACTCTTGTTTCATCATCAGCTAGGATCTCAGGACAGATTATTCTTCTATTTGGATCCATTTTCCACTTACTCGTGGATCTCCATAATTGGAGTTACTATTTTATTTGCAGTCGTGCCATCAGTAATCAGTTTATATAAAACCAAAATATGGCGCAATGACAAAAACGTTACAGATGCAGATTTTAAAGAAATGAAATCATTTTCTTATTACGCTACACATTTTATATATACGCTTCTTCGCACTGGTAATTTAAGTTTTACTATAATCAATAATTCAATTTTTGAAATCATGAATATGTATTTATTTTATAGGTGTAATAGTTAGAGTGTATGGTTTTTCAGGGAAAACAATTTTAATTGTGTTCCACATCTTTTGCATTTTGATGTTCATAACTTACAGTTCATTCCTAACATCTATTTTGGCAACCAAGAAATTGAAAATGCCTTTTAATAGTTTTCATGAATTTATTTACGATTCAAATTATGATTTAGCTACACTTAAGGACTCCAGTCTAGTAGCTATAATGCAGGTTATGTGTATTAATTGTAGTTCTGCAGTATTAAATTTAGTTATATGTGGTATTATCGTTACAGGTATCAAATGACGACTTATATAAAAGAGCATACGAGAAAATTACTAGTAATCCTGACAAGTTTTTGTTTATGTATAATCAACACCCGCTGGATTTACTATATAACAAAAAAATGGCTTACATGATGGTAGAATCAACACTGCGTGTTGCTGCAAAAAATAACTGTTCTTTCCGATTTCTTGACGAAGTCGTCTTGACGACTGACTTTTGTTTTGGTTATAACAAGCAATTTATCTATCAGTCTCTCTTCGATAGATAGTAAGAGACGATTTTGTCATTCATTACTTTGAAATTAATTTTATATTCACATTTTATTCAGCATAAGTATTTTAAAGGAAAATGGTATTTACAGAAAAATTCATCTTCTGTATTATCCAGAAGACCATAATCAGAAATGTGACCAACTGCATACAGGAATTAGTGTCATCAAAATTCCAGGGGTTAAAGGGATGTTTTTCACTTTATTTCTTGGAATTGGGATTTCTGTAATAGTATTTACCATGGAACTGTTTTACACTAAAATATTACTCAAGTCATGAAGATCTCCTTAGTAGATGCGATATCCATAATATTATAATCTATTCCGCTTTAAAACACTCTTTAAACATACGTCCTTTTGTAGTTTGCACTATTCTTATTACAGTACATCATTCTTTCTGCAGAAACTTGTTAAATTACTTACTCATAAAATTTGATTCTACAATTATAAAATTGACAAAATGACAACTTGAAATAGTTCTACTGTATTACAGCAATAAAAATTGTTGTATAGTGGTTGGTTTGTTATAGTTGTAAAGTATAGCCATGGTAACATCTCGGTTGGAATAAACACAAGTTTACTGGTATTCTTCGAGTCATGTGGGTTTGCCCTGCCAAACATCATGGCAGGGAAGCCTATACATTTGTTTTAAAAGTTATTATAGTAAGAAATAATTGTAAACTGCAATCGGATTATGTTTTAACTGAAAGCATAATACCGTACTTTACGTGAGATGTGTGTAGTAGATTTGTCCCAGGATGGCGATCCCATTGTTTTGTAGATTATACGTGTAAATGTAATTGACTGAAGTTTATTGCGCACTATTGAAACCACTTAATTAATTAATTAAAATACATTTAATGTTTTAAAATTAAGATGACATTCACTTTCTTTTTGAATCTGTCGTTTTGACTTATATAGGGGGCAAAAATTGTCTCGGACGAATTAATTATTTATTTATGAACTTTTCACGTGACATGGATACTGTAAGTGTTTATAAAAGGTGATTTATACGCCAATTTTACGATATTTTTAGAGCTATGCAAACTTAATCGATACTTTTATGACTTACACACTTTATATCACTTAACATTTCATTTTTGTCAACACATTTCTCAAGTCTCAACTAGGATACGCTTGGACACAGTTGAAGAAATAACGGACACTGAATTTAATTAGTATTTATTTAATCCAGTTCTTTTTTAAGGCTTTTTATTGGAATCAAAGTGAGTATTATAAAAAAAAGGCTGTAAATGTCTATTTTCGAGACAATTCTGAATTCAAATTTTTTTTATATAGTAGGTATAATGTATGCTCTTTAATAACAAGACATGTGACATTTGATATTTGATGAAATAAATTTGCTGAAAAGCTAACAGGACTAGATGGAAATTAATGTGATCTTTATGGTTGGTATTTGTGTGCAAATTTTTATTTTTCACTTTAAGCACTGCATTTAAAATTACAAATTACTAAATTTGTACAAACCCGCTAGTAACGCCCTCGGTTATAACGTCAACCTGCTTATAACGCATTTTTTATTTTCTCCAGCCATAGACCTTTGAAATAATGCTAAAATTACAGTTATAACGCCATTTCATTGGTTATAACATTAACAACTGCCGATAACTTAGTTTTTCGTACAAAGGCAAAACCAAACAAAATATCAGACAAGAGGTCACTACTCAGAGTCAGGGTTAGCAATGGTTTTTATACCCCTAGTTAGGGATTAAAGAGTCAGCGTAAACAAGCCAATCGTGTGTTTGCATACCTCCATGGGGCGGGGTCCATATGCAAATCCAATCGGATCGCGTATCTACTCTAACTTGACTCCTTTGGTCACCTGTTGGTCATCTGTTGTCAGACTAAAAACCATGCTGGTTCTTAAAGTGTATCATTATGATATGAAAAACACATTAGAATGTACACAGGTAAACACTGTATTTATAAAGCAATAATAACTTAATAGTGTATCATAAATATTTGGTCATTATATATACTCTTGAGTTTAAACACCCGCTGCTCAGTAGCACTCACAAGTCAGTAAACCCCAGTTTTACCATCACAGGTTATGTACATAACGTTTTGTAACTTTGTCTAACCCCTAAATTGTAAACAAATTCAATGGTTCAGGGATGCCGCTCGTTTTGTTCAGAGCCTTCCGCCTTTTAATGCATATTGCATAAAAAATTATTCATCGACAAAACAGGGACTAACCATTTTACGACTACAAAATTTTTTATTACGCAAAAATGCATAAAACCGTAATGATGGTTTAACCGATGTAAATATAAAATTTATAGTCTTATGGTCTTATTAATTGCTTTTTTCAACCTTGCAGGTGTTTTTCATCAAATACACATCTATAATGCAGCAAGTTAACATACTGCCACAGTAAGAAGCAATTATTTCTATTAAATAATTATGAAAATAGAAGTTACGATGCCTCAAAGTTATGCAGTGGTGAGACCAAACAATCAATCACCGGTCCAATAAACAAATTTGTGAAACAAAACCATTGAGGTAAGTTTTCAAAGTTCAGACATACGGTATATGCCTTCCTTTGCCTTCCTAAATCTGCCCCTGTTCCACTGTATTTGGGAGTTTGCAATTTTTAGCTTATGACTTACGGCCGTGTTAATCGAATGGCTATAATGGCATCATAAGATAAGTTGCACTACAGTGCAAACTTCCTCTTTGTGCAAATTTGCTGTGTAAACATATACCGAATATACACATTTTAACCATGTGCTGTAGCCAACACTAAAAAAAAGCTTAGTTGACTTGAGAGACAGCCAAGAGTTTTGATGTATACCGGTACCATCTCAGTTTTTAGTAGTGTTACGATAACTATAATTTGGTTTGTACTACTTCAGTCGGGTGGCTAACGTGAAATTTCTTGGTTGTTTTTTTTTGGGGTTTGGCCAATCTGCATTTGAGTTCAATCAACCAAATTATTTTTAGATTGAAGGTACTGAATTTCGTTCAACTGTATTTACAGTGTTGACTACAGTATAGCAGAGTATAACTAATGGAATGGTGTTTTATTTAACTGCATTAGGGCAAGACTAGACAAGACATATAAAACATAACCATAAACTAAGTCGAGTGCAACATATTACTTAATTTATTCAGTACAACATTAAAGAATTAATAATTAACATGGATGTATTACGATGTTTGGCTTTCGGGTTCTTCATAACAGCGACATTTTGCACCGGAGATATCGGTACGTATTGTTGATAGTATTCTTTGAACATGCCGAATTCCTTATATCTCGCTAATATTTGTAGAAATAGAAAACAAAAGAAAAGCAAATGATACAGCAAATTTCTTGTCTACATTCTTGGAAATTTTACGATGGTCACAAATTGTAATTCTGACCGATGATCCACATTTTGGTAATCAGCAATTATTGCAATATTTCCACACAAAATTACATATTTTCTACATCTAAAGGTTATATACTTAAACATCTGTCAAAACACATGATTTCTGTTAGAGTTGCTGACATCGATCACTTTAAAATTGGCGAATTGAATAAGTTTGGAACTATTATAATTAAAAGCAAACCCACTATTGCGACAGAAATTTTGCAAAAAGGAGTTAAATTAGTTAAGAGTTGTCCACCCAGATGGTTATTGATATTGGACGAAAAATTGACTGATGTTGGAAAATTTTTCATTTCACATGATGTCATTGTACTTTTATTAGAAATTGACTGGTCTCGAGAGGTATTTATTATTTTATATTCATAGAATGAACATTTTTAGAAGTATGATCTTTTTCTAGATGTGGCTTTTATATCGCTTATATTCGACTAATGTTAATGATATAAAATCACTAGAAAGTGGAATTTGGGACGTGAAGAGAAATTTTTTAAAATTATCTTTAGTATCAGTGCCCTTGCCTACATATACAGAAAATACTATACGGCTCTTGACAGCTACGGTAACAACTGAGATTTAGTAATAAACTGTTATATTAAATTTATTTTATGTCAGTTCAATCCATTTTTCTGGCCGGATGTTAAAGACGGAAAAATCATTGACATTTTAGGTTTGAATGGAGAAGTATTGAAAACAATTCGAACAGTATTTGTATTCAAGTAATTACATTCAAATTTTCAAATGATTTACATTTACTGATGAATACCGTATTTATATTTTATCTATCAGTGCGAGTATTGACGTACCGAAAGACCGTGTATTCGGTAATAGGGTAAACAGCACGCTAGTAACAGGAGCTGTTGGAGAGTTATACAGAAATGTAAAATTGAATGAAAATTACAGCTATTAATTTATGATTCATTAGTTATTACGTGTATAAATTTCAGGAAAGCGATATGATGGTTTCGTTAACAAAGACTGGCGACAGAATCGAGTTGATAAATTACTCGCCAAGCATTACCTATGTTGTTGGGAAACTCTTCTTTCATCATCAACTAGGATCTCAGGACAGATTTTTCTTCTATTTGGAACCATTTTCCAGATACTCATGGATGTCCATAATTGGAATTACGCTTTTATTTGCAGTCGTCCCTTCACTAATCAGTTTATGTAAAACAAAAATATGGCCCAATGATAACAACATCAGGGACGCAGAGTTTAAAGGATTTAGATCATTTTCTTATTACGTAATACATTTTATATACACGCTTTTATGCACGGGTAATATGAACTTCACACCTCCAACGATATTTTACATTGCATAAGAATTTATTCATTTCAGGTGTCAGAGTTAGGGTATACGGTTTTTCAGGGAAAACAATTTTACTCGTGTTCTACATCTTTTGCATTCTGATGTTCACGAATTACAGCTCAACTTTAACATCTATTTTGGCAGTCAAAAAATTGAAAATGCCTTTTAATAGTTTTCATGAATTTATTTACGAGTCAAATTATGATTTAGCTACACTTAAGGCCTCTAGTATACAAGCAATATTAGAGGTATGAGCATTTAATTTTTGTTAAAATATGCAATTTCTGTAATAGCAGTATTATCATTTACAGGCATCCAATGATGAGTTATATAAGAGAGCATACAAGAAAATTATCAGTAATCCTGACAAGTTTTTGATTACGAACAACCAAAACTCTCTGGATTTAATTTATAACAAAAAAATTGCATATGTGATGGAAGAATCGTCATTGCGTGTGGCCGCTAAAAATAACTGTTCTTTCCGATTTCTCGACGAAATCGTCATGGAGACTGACTTTTGTTTTTGTTATAACAAGCAATTTCTTTATCAGAATCTTTTCGACAAATAGTAAGAGAAGATTTTGTCATGCTCATGTTTTATTTTGAAATTAATTTTTTTCCTATTTTGTTCAGCATAAGCCTTTTAAAAGAAAATGGTATTTACAGGAAAATTCATCTGCTCTACTATCCAGAGGACCATAATCACCAATGTGACCAACAGCACAAAGGAATTAGTGCCATCAAAATTCAAGGGGTTAAAGGGATTTTTTTCACTTTGATGCTTGGAATTGGGATTTCTGTAATAGCATTTACCATTGAATTTTTTTACACCAAAGTATTACTGCTGGTATTGCTCAAGTCATGGAGATTTCTTAATAGATGCGATATCCCATAACATACTCAGCTTTAAAACACTCTTTAAACACTCGTCCGTTGCGGTTTGCGTTATTCTTATTACGACACATTATTCTTACTATAGCAACTTAAAATACTTACTCATAGAAAATTGATTCTACAATTATAAAATTGGCAAAATGACAACAAAACACTATAGCTATAAAAATGTTTTTTAAAGTTATTACTTGTCAGAAATATTTGTAACTGCAATTTGATTAAGTTATTACTGAAATGCTTTTGAGTACTGTACAAAGAAGTTGTATTCAACTCTTTGACTGTACAGAAAATGTGAATACAAGCATTACAGTAAAACATTTACTTTAGTTGTGTAAGAAAATCTCCTATAGTTATAGAGACCTCATTGTTTTGTAAATCATACATGTAAATCAAAGTAACTGGTTTATTGCATATTATTGTAACCATTAGAATAAATAAATGCAACGCGTATAAGTATCTAAATTATTAATTGAATATGAATACCGGTACCCGCAATTGAAAACTCAGCTAAACAAGTAACTTTTCTTTAGAAAGAATCCTTATTTTTATCTATCCCATATATTTCTAATTATTTATTGTCAGTTTTCCAAATCAGTAACCTTGTGGTATCTTGTGGTATAGAGCAATTTTAGAAGGAATACAGTATATGCTATGATTTATAAACTTGTATATTACAATTGATAAAAATAATTTTTGGTTTCCGATTACTTTGCTCCTTGGAATTGGGATTGCTATCCTTATATTTGCATTGGAGCTTTTTTCCGCTAAAATATTAGAGAAATAAAATATCAAAACCATAATATCACAGTAGTTACATAAAGTCCTCTGCACACTAGGCGGAATTCACGACGTAACGTCGTGAATTTGCCGCAGAAAGTCACGTGACGACGGTTTTCAGTGCGGCAAAGCATGGTGTAAAAGTACTTTTTACACCATGTGGCAAAGGGCAAGCGGAATCATGGTGTAAAATAAAAATTACTCTCAACTATAAATAACAGTCCAATCACGAAAAACGTACTTTTTTGAGAACCAATCACATCTACCAGGATGCCACCACTAGATCGCGCCACAAAACGATTAAAAAAAATAAAAAATTGAAAATAAATGTAGAAATATGGTAATAAATAAAATCTTTCTTTACGATTTTACGTACCCTACCACTGAAGGAAGTCCACAGACCAACTACAAAAGCATGAGTTTGCTCCATCGTCTGGATAGGATATCCATGATTTCTAAGACAACAAAAAAGTACCGTAAATGAGA
>JAQFZO010001643.1:0-14898 GCA_034695885.1 Geophilus flavus
ATTAACTTGATTGTCGTTAATAGAACAAAAGGGAAATACAGTGCATGCTAAAATTTTGGAATACGATCTTTTGATGGAAAGAAAAACTTCAATTTCTTTAAGCGTTTAATGAATATTAAAAAACTGACTTTGGATGATTTAAAGACCCACCCGAGCTATCGTTTCGTGTATAGTATTTAAAATTTAGTGAAAAAGTAGAATGGATAGAATGGATAGTTTAATATGTGCAAGTCCCTAACATCGTCTTGATTCACAACCGTATTTAGCAAGAATATCTTTATAAATAATTTTTAACAAAAAAAAATGATTTATCAAAGTTAAAAAGTATACAATGAGTAATTTTATTTTACGTGCAACACATTTCATTGAATACAACACTCCTTTATAACATTGACGTTCAAATTCAAGTTTTGGATAAGAGAATTGAGTGTTTCAACATCAGATTCCGATGTAGTATTATCATTTAAATAGATCATCTCTAAAGGATTAACAACCATCAATAATTTTATCAATGATTTGACAGTCAATGAGCGAGTGAACCAAAGAATAATCGACCTAAAACGCCTCAGTGGGTTCCACTCGAGTAGACCAGAAATAATCTCATCGGTATTACAAGTGCAACTCAACTCCAACTCATCTCAAGATTTCTTGTAACATGGCTTAAAGCCCGTTTCACATGGAGCTGTTGCGAAACGATAGCAACGCGAAATCGCGTCAAATTCGTCGCAACGGCTTTCACATGGAAATCGCATCGCATCGCAACGCGACGCGATTTTATGCCTGTTTGGTCGCGTCGCGATGCGACCAAAAAGTTGGAATTTGATCGCGCGGTAAATCCGTCGCAGCCAATCACAGGGCTAGTTGTGTACAAATGAAATGGAAACTCGCCCTCCCATTGGCCGAGCAAGAAAAAAGTAATTTAATCAAGTTTTAACTAATTTTAATTACAAATTCTTATGTGGTTAAGGGGGAAATGTGTTTTTTAGGGTTTTTACGAACCACACTTTTCTCTTGGCTGCCATTTTGGATGCTAACACAACAACCAATCACAAGTCACTTCTGCTTTCGCTAGCAACGACATCGCCAAGGCCATGTGAAACAGGCTTGTTATGACATTGCGCGTTTTGATGCAATCGCGTGCCACGCTGTGTCGCATCGCCACGCGATGCAATTGAAATTTCCCATGTGAAACTGGCTTAAGCATTCTGCAATGAATTTTTTGTCCCTGAAAACTCTGTAGAAAAAATGGTCACCTAGCTTTGTCTTTGTTGGATTTAAGAATTGGACACAGTCACTTTGCATACGTCTGTACTGGTTTATTGTCTATGTACAAGTGGTTTGCATAAAAGGCATTTCCGGTCAGTTGGTGGTCGTGCGTCACCACACACTTCCGGAGCGCACTCCGTCTTTACTCAGAACCAGTCAAATCAACTTAGTTTGTCCCAACAGTTTTGTATCCTGCCCAGTGGCTACCATCTCCAACCCCCTACCCTCCCCCCACCCTCTAAAAATTTTCTGCATCTGCACAATAACGTCCACTCAGCAGTTTAAAATGGACTGGGTTTATACAAGACATTCAATGAACACAATTTCCCACGAGTATGGTAATTGAGAGAGTGAAAAACCATGCTGCTACATAAAAAACATATACCGTACTAACAAACTCATGCGGGTACATCCTGTTTCAAAACTTCCATAACCGTGTGAATCCAGTGTCATTTTACATCACATCATTACCCCAAACACCCAAACATAAAATTTTATTCCAATGATTATTAATTACTTCATTAAACCCTGAAAAGGGTAATATTTATATATACAGTACCTGGAATATTGATTTTAAGAGTGGAAAAGGTAATATAAATTCCAGTAAAGTAACATTAATCTAACAAAAGCTAACTGGAAAGCACTTTGGGCTACTGAACGTGAAATGAATCGAAATTAGATTTATGAGAGATGATTTTTTTTTCTTCTTCTCCTCTTCACTCAATCTGGATTCACCAGAGCCACAACAAATATTAAATTTAGGGCAAAAACGCATTAAAAGTGGCTCTTGGATGAATTTTGATGACTTTCATTGACTTTTTTTAACAACTTTATTTGTTTTAAATTTGTTTATTTTCCAGTGGTGTGTTTGACATTTACGTGATGGAACAGAATGCTGAAAAGTTTGTCGGGAAATACGAAAATAATGGAAGTTTTGGCGAATTAGCATTAATGTACAACATGCCACGTGCTGCAAGTATTAAAGCTCAAACACCTGGCTCCCTGTGGGCTATGGTAAGAAACAAGATGCTGGACAACGGTATATGGTCGATATCGATTTGTAATTCGTGTTTTGACTCGTGTTTAGGCAAATTAAGTGTGTAGTTCTTGAAGTTAAACGTGTCATACGCTTGAAAACTAACATTTTATGGGTTTTAAAGCCAGCTGGCTGGGGATTTTCATTGTGTGGGAAGATATGACCATGTATTTTTGTCCATAAACTTCATTTTTATGACATTTCTCACGTGATTAAAACTTCCCACGTATAGGATCGGATGACATTTCGACGTATTCTACTAAAAAATGCATTTAAGAAAAGAAAAATGTATGAAACGTTACTAGAATCAGTTCCAATGTTGAAAGCTCTTGAAGTAAGTACCTACTCCAAAGAGATAAGACAAACCATTAAAAAATACACAAAGTCAAAAACAAACTATAAATGTCCCTTTATAGTCTTACGAAAGAATGAACTTAGCCGATGCACTTGTTCCGAAGACATTTGAAGCCGACGAGAAGATTATCCACCAAGTAAATACCCAAATCCAGCAAAACTTAAGGGAATTTTACAAAAGTGATGAACGCAATCAAATATGTTGTGGACTGAATTGATTATCATAAATCCTGTGGTTGTGTGTAGGTCTATTTGAATGGGGGGAAATTAGATCTTCGTGTTAGTGTGTGGGTCTATGTTATAATTGGACATTATTTCGGACAATGGCCAGCCGTTCCATTCAAAGGAAATACAAACATCTTTCCATACGATATTTGTAAAATCAAACACATGTTCTTACTGCTTCACCACCATCATCGAATGGACCTGCGGAACGTACTGTTAGAACCTTTGTGATAACAAGCTTCATAAATGACAGATCCGAGTTCCAAACATTATCTTTTGGAACCCGAATCTGCCATAAATGATAATCCACATGGTGAAAAACGGAACTGGCTTCCTGGAGCAGGAGCTCCATAGTTATTGGTATAGAATTGGAAAATTATTCGATGGATATAATTTTTGCAATTATCGATTAATGTGCTGGTCTCCCATGATACGCGGGTCTTTAAGGCCCCGTGAAAATGGGCGCTAAAGTTTGCGCTTATGTATCGCGCTTGGGCTTTATGCTTGGTTTTGAGGCATAATTTCCCAATCCAAAAATTTTTTATTTTTAAGCGTGAACACATGCGTGATTTCAAAAAAAATGGAGGTCCCCAGCACAGATTTAACGGTTTTGGTTCACGCTTACACTTGAGCTTCAGCACCCATTTACACCGAGCCTAAGAAAGCAAAGAGGAATACTTCATTCGGCAGATAATGTTGGGTGCCCTATTAGAGGATTTACGGTATTAAATAAAAATTCACAATTTGTAAAATTCACATTTTGTAAAATTCATTAAAGTTTTGACAAGATTAGTCTTCCATATTAGCAATTTACAAAACTACAACGTTTATCCAACATTCACAGGGCGATGCAGCGGATGGAATGTATTTTATCGAAGATGGAACAGTTAAAATATCAATGATTGGCGAGGTACTTTGGTAGCAGAAAAATCAATAACTCCTTCAAAATTGAATCAATCTTCTCTTTTTTGGCATTTCAGGATGGCTCTGAACGAGAGGTTTCCAGGATCACAAAAGGTGGTTACTTTGGAGGTAATGTGTTAATGAAATTATATATATCCCCATTCATAATTAATATAATGCATTAAAACATAAATACTTTACAGAGTTGGCATTGGTAGCACACAAACCAAGAGCAGCTTCAGCTTTTGCTGTTGGTAAAGTGAGATTAGCATGTAAGTTAAAGCTGATCCTTTGATCTTTCTTTTATATAATTCAATTTTTAATGACTTCCAATGCTGAGCATCAAAGCCTAAGGGGCAGCAAAGCAAAACAAACAATTATTATGTTTGTCTGTCCTGTTTACTTTACCTTTTCTAATTAATATTGATTTTTCCCAAGGTAAAAAGGATGTCGAAGCGTTTATCTTGGCAAAGATTTTGGGTTTTTTGGCACAGTGCAACAACTTATCAGTCAAAACTCACAATTTGTTTGCACAGGGACTAAAAATAGACACAGAAACTGACTTTTCTAGGAATGGTTTCGCAAGAAATGGAAATAATTAATTAATTGGATGTTTTTTTTTTACTTGTCTGTTTCTAGTTTTGGATGTGCAAGCCTTTGAAAGACTTCTAGGCCCGTGTATGGAGATAATGAAAAGAAGCATTGAAGATTACGAAGAGCAGCTAATTAAAATTTTCGGTTCGCAAACGAATTTATCTGATGCACGATGATGAAAAAACAAATTTCCCAACTTCGTTAAAACCGCATGTTATCGTCCTCCTCTGTTTGTAAAGCAAAAAAATAACAATTTTTGTGTTCGAAGATGGAGCACACACATTTGATTGAGAGAACGGAGTGGCGTAACTAGGATTAAACTAGATGAGGGTCTTGCTTGAGTTTAAGGACCCGTATGTTGGTAGTGATGTGGTTTAAATTGGAAATTAAGTTGAAATTAAGTGAAAAATGAATTTAAACACGGTTGAAATGTTTTGAAAACATCTTTGCATGTAGTTTTATGCCATGTCTCTCTTTGTGTGAAGTAAATACCATTGGTTTAAATTGTTTTCTCCATATTGTACCACTAAACTTAGGTGGCTCCCATAGTTGTTAATGGAGTATTTTTTAAGATTACACTATTTTATAAAAGAATAACAATAATACTCAACAATTAACCAAAACAAGATACTCATCAAAATATCCTCATGTATGATACTACTTCACAATTTTCGGAAATCCCAGGAAAGAGCGCAGTAACCGGAACCGATCAGTTCACGATAGTAGAAAGATTGATTGATTATACACTCTAAAAACTGTTTGGTTGAGCCAAGCAAAATATGAGTTAAATACCGACCAACAGCGAAAATAATGAAATTAAGTACCATATAAAGTAGCGTGTACCAAATTATAGTTTGATACAACTAAAAAATGAGTTTTCTACATTAAAACTCTTTTGTTGGTCCTATATGTCAACTAAACAGTTTTTTGAGTGTACATAAGCTTGTATAAGTACCGTACTAAGAAATTATTAATATATTTTACCTCATTGTTCTGATCAAGTTCTGGATCCAAAATGGTTGCTCCTAATCTATTTTTTCATGACTTTTCTTTCAATTTCCTAATTTTAACTTTAAAGTAAACACCAAACACGACTTTAAACACATTTATTTTTATTATTTAGCCATTTTGAGTTGTCTATTTTTTTTCCAAAACAATTCTGTTTGAGCCTATACAGAGCACAGCACCATCTAGTGACAAAGTTTTGGTGGGGAATCTTTATAGGCATCACTAAAATGGCTGGTTGTTTCCTTATTTTTCTTCAATCTACTTTTACTGCTGTGTATCAGTTGGAACATCTTGCTGGAACTGATCGGTCACGTGTAAAGTGCATTTCTTGCCAAAACAACATTTCATGCTTATTTGTCTCTACATTCACAAGAATTCCCTGTTTTTAGACCTTTAACCAATGGAAATTACTTCATAACAAGAGAGGCATGGAGTACAGTTTGTTTGACAGAAAAGTAAAATGTATGGTAAATGATGTGATGTTCAGTAGTTATGCCACTGGAGATTTTAGGTACCTATACAAAAATTTACAAATTTGAGCTTTTAGAGCTTCAGTAAACAAAAACGTTCAAAATGTAAGAGATTTCTGCGTTGTATTTATTCCTTTTTTTCATTGATTATTTTGGGTGATGAGGCAATCAGTGCACCATTCAATTCAAATGGAAAAATTAAGCTTCCAAATACCAGTAACTCCCAAATGTATCTGTGATCAGTTGTCTAATACTAAAAGAAAAAAAATATTTTTTTTGTAAAAAAAAAAAATTAGGTTAAAAACTAATTTTGTGAGTTTAATTGCACAACTAAAAGCTTGTTTGTGTTTAACTTGGCTTCTACTGACAGTTTGGAACATGCAAAAAGACTAGCAATATAACTGTAATCACATTTCCATCCTAGTTTTGAGTTTTAACTGATAATTTCAATGTCACTCTCCCAACAAAGTGACTCTCAGTGACTGAACACTTTTCCAAGCAACACATAATGACCCATACGTCTGAAGTTATCCCAATTATGTCTGGATTACATCCGAATTACATCATTACTATTGATACTTTTTGACGTCTCAGGGACCTCTGTAAGCTTAACCTTCCTACGACCAAGCTGGGTTTTTTTTTTTACCCAACTCTGGGAAAAAAATTATTTAAAAATAGTAAAACTATCAGAAGATGAGCCTAACCTATGTGTATATTATTTAAACTCTTCATATAATTCGAATATAAAATTTAAAAAAAAATTTTCGGGTCAAAATTGACCCGAGTTGGCTGGTGCTGTTTCATAAAAAGCCATGTACAGTAATCCTAACAATGTGCACTCGGGGTCACTTTTGACCCAGGTTGGCCCAGCGTGGCTAACTTTGCACATCGGCCATTCGAAGGTTAAGCCAAATTCTGTCCGAGAAACATCACAGGACGTAAATTGGACATGTCGGATGTCCCGAGTTACATCCAAAGTAATTTCTCCGACATGTTTATTTTTATTTTATGTGTTGTTATCGGATTGAAGGAGATTCGAGATAGATGCTTACAACTCAGTTTAATGTGAAGAAGTGATATTTACAGGAAGTAGGAAGTTAATCCTTGAAATTACACTAAGGAGTCGTGCGTCAAATGACTCGTACCCCCTTACAGGTTACAACACAAGTATCAACTCGTCGAGTGCGCAGATCGCACCAACATTATGTTTGTGAATAAGTAGCGGAAAAATAGTGCTGAAGTAGCGTTAAATATCCCTACTCTGTTAAAGTAGCGATGATGGTCATAAGTAGCGCTATTACTGTTAAAGTGGTAGCGCTCGCTTAGGCCCGAGGGAAATGGGAGAATATCCTTGCCAATTTTAGGCGCCTAACTTTGAAAATTGTTTTTCCTGGCTGTTTTTGTGCTGTTTTCAGTGCTGTTTCATGTGCATAACAATGCATATATGGCAAATTTGATCTAACATTTTGCTCCGGCTAATTTTTGAGCACCTGGAGCTAAGCGCCAAAATTTTGGCACCCATTTTTCTCAGGCCTAACAACACTGCATCAGAGTGCTGGGTCGTCCCACGAACATCCGATTTACAGTGTATGTCCATTGTCTTTGATTTGACCAAACTTTCATCTGAGTGTCTGACGAAAATGGGACGTCCATCGGATATGAGTGGAATGTGTCAAAAATGGCTCGGATGTAATTTGGATTAAAGGATGAAAATGGGATGTCCTGGGGTGGGGACATATTATGTTACTAGGGTTACATTGTTGAGTCAGCCAATGAGAGTGACTTTACAATGAGAATGGCTTTGAGTTCTGGTGTATATAAGTTAAATTTCACTCAAATTACACTACTTTTTCAGGGCAAGTCAAGGCAGTTGAATAGATAATCAGTTAGTTCCAGAGAAACAACAAAAAGTTCATTTAGTTAAATTGGATTGGCCATTTGCGAAATTGCAATCATCACACGATGGACAAAAAGAGAGAATGGTGATTTCAGCTAGATTATAATAATTAGAAATATTATAGATATTTATATTTTTATTATTAAAAAAAAGTTTGTCAGTTTTTTTTTCTTTTATATACCGTAGTTGAATTTTTTGAATTTCCATTAATTTTCCCATGTTCAGTACTGTGAAAAATTTTTATTCCCACAAAACGAAAAAAAAACAAAAAATCAGTAGAAAATAATTAAATTGTGTCAAATTTTGTTAATTTGATTTAAAAAAATAAAAAGAATTTGATTTTTTAACTCGTTTTAATTTTGTAATGAAAATCAAGCTCTAAGAGACACCTGTCGCCAAAACCTAGCACTAAACTCAACAACCACCTTTTATAAACACCGAAGATGCCACTCGAATAAGCAAAGATGGAGTAATTTATCCTGGATCAAAAGTCCGACGAGTCACGAAGTTTTTTTTTTTTTAACTGTGTAGAAAACACCTCCCATCACTTTTTAATGATAACTCGCCAACTCGAGCATTTTACGCACATTTTACACCAATTTTGATGGACTTTTGAATCACCTGGCCTAACATTCCGACAGGTAAGAAACTCGTCTCGTAGAGTAAAACTCGGGTTAAATGTCTCTGCAGGTCAACCTGTTGTCTACAGGTAGTTAGGCCTAATCTCGGCGGCTATCGATTGACTCGTTCCGCTTTTTTAAACTCATTTCGAGCGATAAAACAAACTTTTCCTTCAATTTTTATGCGTGTTTTGTGTCCGTTTTTAGGTCTCGCGGGTTTTTTTTCCGTTTTTTACGCGACTTGTCGCCGTCAAGTCGAAAAAGTTCGTTGGAAAATTTTTGCTGTTTGGTGGTGAGGTAATTTGTCAACTCGTAATGTGGGTTAGGGGGAAGTTGGTGTGTAAATAGTGGGAAATTGTGAACCGGATTTTCGGTTTTGTTGTTTTGTTCGTGTGTTTTTCGGGTGGTTTTGTGGGTTAAACACCGACGAAATGAAATTTGACAGGTGTTTACAGATTGCGGGTTGAATTATGGGTTGGCTGGCAAGGACACCCATAATTCCCTGGGAAAATGGCGCGGGAATTTGAATTTGGAAGTGGGAAATGTGGTTTGAAATGTTGTAAAGGGGTTGGTAATTGGTGATTACTCATTAAAAAGTATCAGATTTATGAAATTTGTCAAGTTTTAGGTGGAAATTCATAATTTTTTTTTTTCTTTTTGTAATAAATGAAAATTTTCAATACGGAAAATTGGAAATGGAAGAAATCTCTTTTTGTGAGTATAAGTTATGATTAATCCTTCATGCAAGAATGAACAAAGTGAGGAAAAACTTGCAAATTCATGCATGGAAATGACTTAATCAATCTTTTTGACACCTGGACCTTATAAACTTTTAAGGCCTAGAAAAAAAAATTATGAATTTTCTTTCACATAACTTGAACCATAACTGATGGAAGGTACAGTATATGAATATTCATAAATTATGAGTTAACGCACAATGCAAGGATTTAAAATAGGCTGTCTTCCAGACGTATTGATTCTGTCAGCACAGCGCGCATTTGGTCCCGGACATCTAAGGGCATCACAGACCTGTTATTGCGACTGTTAAGCGACTGAGAGCCGCTTGTCCCTTTAAGAAGATTGTTCGATGTTCAATTGGGCTTGACAGACGCGTAGTTTGAGCACAAGAGAAATCTATATTGGTCTTGGCCAAACAAACCGACCCAAACCTAACTTGACCTAACTATGATTGGAATAACGCCGAAAAGGAATAATTTCAAAAAATCAAATTTTTCAGTTTTAATTGTATAAAACTTGTGTAAAAATGTAAAATTTGATTTTTACTCAAGAAGAAAATCAAGAATTTCATTTAATTTGAATTTTACACGAGAAAGAAATCAAAATTTTTATTTTATCTTGTGTAAAACTTGGGTAAAAATGTAAAATTTGTTTTTTTTTCTGGTGTAAAAATCGAATTTTCGATTTTACCTCGTCTAAAACGTAGTAAAAATCTAATTTTAGATTTCTACACAAGTTATACACAAGAAAAAAATCAGAAACTCGATTTTTACACTCGAACGAAATCTAAAATGTTTAATTTTATTTTTACACAAGAAAAAATTCAAAAAATTTGTTAATTATAGTTTTACAAAAATATCAAATTTTCGATTTTATCTCGTGTAAAACTTAGTAAAAATCTGAAATTTGATTTTTTTCCATGTTGACACAAAGGTCTATGTATGGTAACTTGCTATGGTAACACAATTTTATCAATATTTCATTTCGGCATTATTCTGTTTCGGTGTTATTCCTAAGCAGTTTTTGGAATTAATCTGATTCGGCGTTAGGATTTTCGGCGTTATTCTGCGCCACCGCTGATTGGTGGCTAATTCATACACCAAAATTTCCTATTTTCATCCATTTTCAGTTACAATTCTGAAATTTTTGTCATAAAAATTTTTAAAAAAATAAAAATAATAATTTCCAATTTTTTTTTTTCAGCTCGAAAAATGTCATCCAGCGAGCGGTCCAATCACGCACAATGCAGCTACTGCTGGGACGACTTTCTAACCCAGGAAGACCTCGAATCTCACCTCCATCACTGCTCGTCTCGACAACTCCAATCGATCAACAACTCCAAACCCGAAACCAACGACAACGAAACCAACCGAACACAACAACAAAACCAATCGGACGAAACCCCGATGAACCAACAACAATCCGACACCGCAGATCTCACTCTACTCACCGCCATGCAACCCCAACAACAACAACAGCAACAACAACAACAACAAACAACAACTCTCGTCAACGCACAAAACGGAAACGAAATTCTCGCCATGTTCGATCAACAAATGGACCAAATGCAGACTTCCGGTGACGTAACAAACCTAGACAACTTCACCATAACAATAACAGCGTCAACAATCCTCAATTCCTACGTCCAACAACAACAACAGCAACAACAACAACAACAAAATGCAGAAGAAAACAAAGAAAATCCACAACTATTCACGGAACAATTACTCAAATCTGAATCCTCTCAATCCCCGCAACAACACGAGGCATTGTTGACGCATTGCGTCGTCGAAAACGGCGTGATCAACGCATTACCGGTGTCGGTGATCCAAAAAACGTCGGGAACGACGACAAAAACGTCGTCGAAACGAAAACTTTTGCCCAAACCGTCCGGTTCGTTCGATTTGCACGGACAGGAATTCCAGTGCAGTCGGTGCGACTTCGTCTGCTCGAACGACGCGTCGTACCGCGATCACGCGAGATCTCACACGAAAGTTAAGGAATTCGCGTGCGAATACTGCGGAATTACGCTGACTAAGTACGAACAGATGGCGAAACACTTGGACAAGGAACACAACAGTGATTTGTCGTATTATTGTTACTTATGTTATACGCCGGTGGAGGATAAGTTCAGTCTGCAGGAACATTTGATGTATTGTGGGAAGCAGAATGAGGCTGGGAAGAATCATCTGGCGGGAGGGACGGGGACGTCGACGGCGGGGATGACGGTTCCGTCCACGAGCCAGTTGTTGCCTAATTTGCTCAGCGGGAGTACGGTGAATGTGAAGAATGTCATCACGTGTCCTAAGTGCGGACAGATTTTGGGGACGGAGGAGTCGCTTAATGTTTCCGATAAGCCGATTGAACATCAGTGCGAGTTCTGCTCCACGAATTTGACGCTCATGAGGCAGACTGGGTTTGTTGTTGTTTTTTTGGGGTTTTTTTGGGGATAAATTATTCGACTTCTAAATTCCCTGCTTTCCCCCTGAAAAACCATGAATTTTGCCATACATGCTACTTCCCATGAAATAAGTTTTTCCTACCCCCAATTTACACCCCCCAAAAAACCTAGATTTTACCCCTTTTTTATACCCTCAATTTTTAACTTGTTTCTACACCATTTTTCAAATACTTTTTGACAATTTTCAAGTGGTTTTCAGCTACTTCTGAACGATTTTTAGATGATTACCAATTCATTTCCATCCTTCCGAACAATTTTTAAATGATTTCTGATGATTTACGAGTGATTTTTTGTTATGTCCAAACTATTTTCAAATGATTTCAAACAATTTCTCAGTGATTTTTCGTTACGCTATGTAGATCTATGTAAAAATAGTTCGGAAATGGCTGGAAATCAATTGGTATTCGTCTAAAAATCGTTCAGTAATGACTGAAAACCACTTGAAATTGTCAAAAACTTTGAAAAATGGGAGTAAAAAGTAGTCTTTGGGGTAGAAACCAGTTAAAAATTGGGTGTATAAGAAAATTTTTTTGGGGGGCGGAAAACAGGGAATTTGGGGGTCGAATACTGGAGTTTATTGTTTTTTTTTTTTTTTTGTCATCAATTTTATCAGATTTTAAGGCTAAAATTACGATTAAATGTAAATTACCATTTACAAATCATCATCAACTTGTTTTGATTTTTAAGTGGGCATGCATGCGCACTGGCCAAAAACAAGATGGGGGTTTCCAATAAGCTAAAGTGTGAGTGCAAGTGCCAATTTGTGCTGGGCCTAATGTTTGATGGTTTTTGATGAGTTGTGACTGATGAGTGATGATGGCCTAGATGTGTGATGAGCTGATTTTCTAGTTTGAAGGTTTTGAAATGATTGATCTTTGATCTTAATCGCGTTATAATTGAGATTGAACCTTCGAAAATGAGGTATATTGTGGTGATTTATGAATAGTTTGCCTCGGTGTCTCCAGGGTGAGTCGAGTGTACTATTTAACAATATTTTCATTGATGCTATTGTTGATGTTTTATATTTTTCGATTTTTTTTTCCACCAAATTTTTTCAATTTCAATCAATTTTTGTCATTTTTTGCACGATGTTAAATAACTTTTTATGACTTTAATCTCTGATTTTTGTCATTTTTAATGATTTGGAGTGATTTTTTTTTTTTTTTTTTTTTTTTTGCTTTTAATTACAGAATTTAATCCTTTGGTTAGAATTCAGGTATTAACGACGAAAATCAAACCAAAAAGCTATAAAAATCGGTTAAAATTGTATAATCATTAGGGCTGGGACTTTAGTCGATTAAAATTTCGCATATCAGATTAATCGAATTCAAAATGGCGCCAAAAAAAATTAGTGCTGATTGGTTAAATCGATTAAAATCTGTAGAAAATCTACGAAAATTGACAGAAATCAATAGAAAAGAGTAAAAACTGACGAAAATTTATGAAATAGTGCGAATTGCTTTCGATTTCTTTAAAAAAAATTTTATGTTTTTTTGACCAAATAATTTTTTGGGATTTTTAATGGTTTAAATCAACTTTTTTTAGCCAATATAAAACTGTCGATTAATCGACCAAAATTTTTTATCGAGTCGCAGCCCTAATAAAAATGATAAAAATCAATTTAAATCTTACGGAATCTTAGTTGAAATTAAAGAAATTCTATTTTAAAAAATCGAAAAAGGATCAAAAAATAAAAATTCAACATCAATCATAAAACATCTGCCAATCACACATCACATATCCCTTATGTCATTTCATATCATTATCATAAAATCTAATTATTATTTTTTTAAATTCCAATTCTAGAACGTCTACTCCAACCGCTCCGGACACCAAATTCGACATGTTCACGCACCAAGACAACATGCTAACCCCACCACAAAGTATACCATCCAACACCGTAACAACAACACCACTCCTCCTCTACACCAACACCCCATCCTTCCAAACCAACACCAACACAACCCTAACCTCCGCTTCAATCGACCGCTCACAAGCCTCAATCGGCAACCAAAACCAGCAAATGACCGTCGGCATCAACACCTCCAACGGCCTCATGGTCCTCACCCTCCCGGTCGTCACCGCCGACAAAGTCCCGTCGGATTCATCAACCGTCACTACGCCGCTCCTACAACTCCCTAACGGCAACATTCTTCTCCTCGGATCCGAGATGGGAGCGTCGTTGAGCGCCGCGGGGACGGTGCAGTCGACCCTCGGCCCCGTCGTCACCCCGGCCGCACCCGTCGCCGCGCCGCCGCTCGTTCCCAGCAACGACATTTTGATGACGGCGGCGGCCGGGGCCGGGATCACGGCGCCCGCTGGTGACAGTCCCGGCGGCGGGTCGTCGTTGGGGTCGGCGATTGATACTTTGGTTGACGAACAGTATGATTTGAAGGCGAAGGTGCCGCGATACACTTGTTCGCAGTGTAGGAAGACTTTTGAATTGTATCAGAGTTGGCGAAGACACGAGCAGAAGCATTCGGCGCCGAAGAAGCAACATGTTTGTGATGTTTGCGGGAAGGTTTTTACGCGGCCGAAGCAGTTGAAGGAACATGTAGCCAAGTTGCATAGTAATCACGGGGAGGGAGCGCAGGATGCCATGAATGATGTGCCACTGATTAAGTTGGGGACGTGACAACACGTGGGAACAGAGATTATGAATTGATGATGTACTACGTACTGTAGAATAATTTAAATCGATCGTTTTTAGAGACATTTTTTTGTGTAAATACTGGAAAGAGGTCGCAGGTGATGTGGTGCTGCCAGTCGAGATCGAGCAAATGAGGTTTTGACTCAAGATTGAGCGACGGTTTCACCGTCCGGCAATTTTCAACTTTTTTTTAAAATTTAAAAAAAAATTATATTTTGTTTGCTTTCAATCTAAAAACATGAAATATGATGTTTTTTTTATACTTGTGCGCATAGATTGTTGTAAAAAAACATACTTTTGCTATACTGACCTGTGACTGACGACGTCACATCCCTGTGGGAATTAACATGGAAATTTGGGGCACAATCGGACGGTGAAACATTATACGTCGCTCAATCTTGGTTTTGACTGACAATCTGTTGCCGATGATATTGACTGCAATTTTGATGACATTTGGTTGAAAATGAAAATTAAAGCCATAAGAAAGGAAGTGGCAGACAATGTTGGCAGGAGTTGTTTGGAAAGGAGAAAAAACTTCCTGTTTACAGTAGAGTGAGGTGAGGCCAAGCAGGCAACAAATGAACTGTACATAACTAAAGTCTGTTCGCTTATTTCAAGATAGTTCAAAATGCCCTGTGATTGGTCGAGACTGCTCGCCATAGGTTGTGATGCATCT
>JAQFZO010001644.1:0-14896 GCA_034695885.1 Geophilus flavus
ACCGACGTGCGTAGTGTTTGCACGCAAAATTTCAGGTCATTGTGAACAGCGGTGCATGCATTGTGAATGGGCCTTAACTCGTGTGGAAAGGAAATAACTCGATTGACGAAAATAAATTAGAAAAAGTTTTATTTCAAAACAATTTTTTTTTTGGTTTCCAAATAAACTTTTGGAAACCATAAAACCAAAAACTAGAAATACAACTCATTTCACATAAAATAAACAACTCCAACAACAAAAAACGAAAAAGTACAATAAAAAGAGACAAAGAAAGAACATTTAACTAAATGGAATAAAAAAGAATTTACATTTCACGACAAATACAGTCGATGGAAATCGTTGGCGCCAAAAGCGGCGTTGCACTTTGGACATTTCCGTTGCCTAGTTTCGTACCGAGTTTTCAAACAATCGAAACAAAAAACGTGAAAACATTTCGTGAGCACCGCGTCTTTACGTTTTACTTTACAAGATGGACACGTTAGTTGCTCCTAAAACAAAAATAAAAATCAAATTAATTCAAAAGTTAAAATTAAATTTAAAAAAAAAAATAATCAAATGTTACTTTGTATTCCCGTATTTCCTCCATTAAAACTTCATCCGCGGTTGTCGCTAATTCGAATTTCTTGGCTCGTTCTACCTTTTTCCTCAACCCGACGATTTCTTCCTGCAAATATCGATAGATAAATTAATAGTATTGCGAAAAATCGATCGATAAATGAATAAAATTGCGAAAAATCGATCGATAATTGCAAGAAATGGCGGAAAATGAACCTGTAGTCGTCTGGTTTTGAAGGATTCTTGTTCTAACGAGCTCGTTTTATCCGCAACCGTCGTCTGCGCTTCTTTGAGTTGGCTGTGGTATTTTTCCAAATGCAATTTTAGATCTGCAGCCGATTGGGCGCTCTCGATCGCCTTCCGTTTGTGCATTTCCATCGCTTGCTGCCGCAAACTGAAAATCCAAGGAAAATGAAATGAAATAAAATTTAAGAATTTGTTTTATATTGTCGGAAATAAACCTGAGTTCTTTTTCAACAGTCGATAAATTGTTCTGTAGCAATCTCTCCTTTTCTTCTAACTTCCTCACAACTTGATTTTGTGCTGTCACCTCGCGTTGTAATGTGGAAACTTGTTCTACTAGCATATCTTTCTCCTCGCGTAGTAGTTTGTGGATTTGGTTTGATTTTATCCTCTGAAAAGTAAAGAAAAAGATTTTTTTAAAAATAGAAATAATTGATTTATTGTTTAAAACCAGGAATGGGCTTCACGTGTAGTATCAGCCAAATTACAAAATTATTAATTAGCATTAAGTTTAAAAATTTTTAAATTTTATAAAACACCTAAAATTTTTTAATTTTCCCGCCCGATTTTCAAGATTTCCCAACTATTATCTTTCTTTCAATTTTTTTTTAAATAATCGAGTTACTATATTATGTAAATCGACTAAAAATCGATACAAATTCAATGCTAAAATAAAATAAAAGTAATTCGACTGGCGATCTATTCACGTGACACGCCATTCCTTATAATCGACTTCTCACTTCCGACATCAATTTAAAATTCGCATCGTCTTTCTCCCTCAGCTGTTGAATCAACCGAATATTTTGTTCCTGCATGTCTTCAAACGCTTGACCGGTCACTTCCATTTCGTTCAATAACGCCTCTTCCTCCTTACAAATCGAATTCTTATTATTATAATTAAAATGTGAACATTCAGGTTGAAATTTTGTTTTATTTTATCGACAAATCAAACCTGTTTTTGACTCGCAACGCTTTTTTGCAACTGATGAATAGTTTCTTGTAATTCTTTGATTTTCCTCTGAGCATCCTCGTCGGCTAGTTTTTTCCTCTCCTTTCTCTCGTTTTCTTGAAGTTTTTTCATTTGTTGTCTCAACTCCTCCAGTTCCATCCTCGATTTTTTCTCAGCCGCCATTAACTGCACTTTATCCCTCTGTTCTTTGGCCACGCCTTTGTACATGTCGAGTAGTAATTTCATTTCACGTTGCGCTTCCTGAGATTTCCTGTGAGTAAAAATAAAATTTTAATACAGAAATTTAAGATTTTTCAAAATTTTCCAATATTTTTTTTTTTTTTTTTTTTTACGGAAATCGTTTTTACTGATAAATATTGAAATTTTTATCAGAGAAATTTTCGGTTTTTCCAGAAATTTCGAAATTTTTCAGTAAAATCTTTGGATTGTCTAAGGTAATTTCAGAATTTTTCCGACTTTTCTGAAAATGATTGAATTTTAACTGCATACTTTCTCTGAATTTTTTTAACTATTGTCACAGATTTCCAAATTTTTCAGCAAAATATTTGGATTTTCTAAGGAAATGACTCCACACGAAATCTTCGTACTTCAACTGAGCTTTGAGCTCCCGAATGATGTCCGTATCGGATTTTCCCTTCTCCCGTTCCTTTTCGATCTCCTGGTCCTCGTCCCTTTCCTTCTTGACCGCCTCTTCCTCCTTGTTGGACGTAGTGGCCACCGGCAAAGGCGTTGGTTCTTCCTTTGGTTCTTCGTTGCTAACGGGTTTGTGACTGGGCGTGTCGGATTTCAGCTGAATAGAAAAAAATTATAAGAGCGAAAAAAATGATTTTATGAGTAGAGCGACATCTATTATTAATTTTTGGCTCCAATTTACAAGAAAAAACATACTCTAATAATTTCATTATTAGCTTCTTTTAATTTCCTTTTGAATCTTACAATTTCCCCTTTAAGTTGCTGGTTGTGGTTTTGTAAACTGGTTATTAGATGGCGCATTTCGCGGTTGATGGGTCCGGTTTGTTCGTTGGCGGCGAGGTTCTGCTCGAATTCGATACGCAACATCTCGTACTCTTTGCGCACTTGCGCTAAAGTGTCTTCGAGTTGGATTACTTCCGTGCGCAGTTTTTTCTGCGCTAAAAGCTCTTCGCTCTGTAAGAAAAAAAAATTTCCATTAATTTTGTGACTTTTTCGAATTTTTTGCATTTTTTTTTTTTACCTCCATTTGTTCTATTTGCCGTAGATGTGCATTTTTTGAGGTTTGTAGTATGTTTCGTGATTCTTCCAGTTGGGTTTTCAGTTGCATGCTTTCGTTGTATAAAACGGAAAACTGCGATTGAAGACATTTGTATTCGGTTGTTTCCACTATGACGCTTTCTGGGAGTTGTTGGATCTGGACAAAAGAAGAAAATACATCAAATTTGTTTGATATAAATGTAAAATGGACTAAGTGTCCTAAAATTAAAAATTTAACGAATCAAAAATTGAATTAAAAATTTAAATTATCAACAATCGGGATAAAAATGTGTAAATTTATGCTCGAAATAATAAAAATTGACTGTAATAGACATAAAAATGTGCTAAAAATCAAAATAATGATTAAAAATAATAAAATTTGCTAAAATAAGATGCAAATTCAAAATTCGTAAAATAAAAAATAAAAAACTTGGCTAAAATATCAAAAATTGTAATAAAAAAAAATACACAGCTTGTCCAAAATCTCAAAAACCGAACAGAATACGATCACAACATGATAAAAATTATTTAAATCATTAAATCCAAAACCCAAAATCAACAAAAAAAAAATTCCAAAAATCCAAAAATCGCAAAAACATACAAAATTCCAAAAACTAGCTAAAAATTGACTAAATTGCACAAAACATCATTAAAATCACGAAAAACACACAAAATCAGCCAAAAACCGTAAAACCACATTTAAAAAATTAAAGCAAACATCTTCTTACATCCATCTTTAACCTTTCCACATCTTTCAACGTTTCCTTGTGATCGTGATGCAATTTCTCCAACTCCGCCAAACGACAGTTCGACATCTCACGCTGTTCCTCCAACTCTCTCTGCAAATCGTCCACTTTCCTCTGAGTCAACCCCGACATGTGATCCGCCTGCAATTTATTTTCCTCGGGCGTTTCCGTCGTCTGAAAAGACTTCAACTTCTCAAGCGCTTCGATCAAATTTCTGTCCAATTTTTCTTCCCGTTGCCTCGTCTTCGTCAAATCGTATTCCAGATCTTCGACCCTGTTTTTCAGCTCAGCGTTCGTTGTTTCGAGCGCCTGAAGCTTGTCCTGAAGTTCGGAAACGTCTATGGACATTACGTGATGACGTTGATGGAGCGTCGTCACTAAAGTTTGAAGATTTCGGTTCTCGATTTGTAATTCGACGTTCACTTTTCGAACTGCGTCGTCCAAACTCGGTAATGGTTCATCTAAAATACGGAAATTTTCATTTTAAATTTATATTATATTTTATTTCGAATGATAATTTTCGTAACCATTACACTTATTTCCGCAACCAAAAACGACTCGAAAAGGATGCGCAGAACAACTTTTTGTCGTTTTAAGCAAAAAAGTTGCATAGAAATGTGTTAGTTGTTGTTACTGGCTGTTTTTAATTGTAACTCGGTTCTGTTATTGGTTTTGTTGCAGTAAATGTAACGGATACGATAGTAGAAATGATTTTGAACCTCGTTCGTTGTTTTCTCCTTTGAGGATCAACATTATTTTCTCGTTTCTTTGCGTCAGTCGGTCGAATGCTTGAAGGATTTTTGCCACAGCTCTTTGGGAAACTTGAACTCGATGAGCTAATTTCTCTTCCAGTTCCGGCTTGTCCCACGTAGAAAGTTGCGTCAAAAACGACGTCGTTGCTTCGTACTCATCTGTTTTAAAAATAAATATATTTTTAATTTAAAAAATTGTTGTAAAACTCATGACATGAGACGGCACTGAATAAATTCTCTACAAATCACGATGCATTTCGAATAATTTGTAATTTTTTTTTAATTTAACCGAAAAAAAAGGAAGAAAAATATATAACATTAAGAAATTATTCAATTTTCAGACACAAACTTAATAAAATCCCAACAAATCACGATCGATTTTGATAAAAAAAATCAATAAATCAAATGGATTTTCAACATTTTGAATTTTTTCAACCTAAAAAAATTTAAAAATTGTCATACAATTTTAAGCATAAATCAATCAAAATCCCTTTAAACAACAATCAAATTCAACAATATCAACACAAATAAAACACCAAAATCAACCCCAAATCATACTTTTATTTTCCGATTCATCCGACGTTTCAGCATCAAACCGCTGCAACAACACACGTATATCTTCATTTAGTTGGTTCCAATACCGATTAACAACACACAACACAGCATCGTCCTGCGTTTGCCTCTTCTCAAGTTGTTCGATTCGTTGCCGTAATTCTCCTTCGGCTCTCAACCTCTGTTCCAACCTTTCGGCTAGTTTCTTATTCTGGAATTGCAACACCTTAATATCCATTTCCTCCTTAAAAAAAAAAATAAAAAAAAAAATAAACATTAAAACAAAATTTTCACCAAAAACAACAAAATTTTCAATAAACAAACCAAAGTTGACACCGAACCGATTCTGATCGGTTCGAAACTGGCAGTGGATTTTTTTGCAACCGGTTCCCCACTTGCACTGCTGTTGCTCGAATCATGAGGCGACGATCTTTTATTGCTGGACATTGCTTCGATCTGTGTTATCTAGAGAAAAATAAATAGAAAAAAATCAATGGAAATTTGACATTTTGGGCCTTTTTCGTGTTTTACCTCTCAAACTGCGCGTTTTTGGTTTTAAAATGTTGAAAATAATGATAAAAAGGTTGAATATAATTTTAACCGACGATAGCCGTGATTAAAATTAAATTCTAGAATGTAAAATGTGGTCAAAAGTTGCATGAGATGAATGAATCGAGGAGCAACGTCAGGAGAACAAACAACAATGGCCGACAACGCGAGACTCGTGAGGAATAAACTTGGAACGAAATCGTTACGGCGCTCTTTTTCGTTTTAACTAAAAAAATATATTTTATTCTATAAAAATTTATTTTCTTTAATTAACTATGTAAATCTTTGTGATTTTATAAAATCTAGATTGAATTTCATCCGGGTTAATCTCTTTCTTGAAAAAAATAGTGTTGTTAAGTGATCATAGATGGCGCCACTCATCGAAAGATTCAGGATTTTTATTTGAAGTTTTCCAATCACAGTTTTTAATTTTAAAATTAAAGTTACAATATAAAAAAAAGTATACATTCAAAATTATGGCACGTTAATGCGGAAGACGCAATAATTTATAAAATTAAAAAATCTTTTTTAAAAAAAGGAAAAAGTTTTATTGCACTGCAATTAAATAAAAAAAAGATTATTAAAATAAAAATATAAAATCTAAAAACTATTCATGATAAAATTATTCGCCTTATAACATGGATATCGGGTTTTACAGCAGGATAGTTATATACAAGCCATCTATTTTCCATGATTGATTTGATCCATAAAATTTTTTTTTGTTGTATATAACTGTTATGAGTGGATAAGGATAATACTAAAGTAGAAAATCTTCTAGAAATTTCATGTCATTGCAATTAAAACATAAAAATCAATCAGTATAATCATCTACAGGTCATTTGCATAACTTGGGAAATCAACAATTTCAAAATTTTACAACTTTTTGCCTCCGAAAGACCGAAAACTCCCAGAAGTGGATCAGCAAGAATGTATACGGATTGACCAAACTCAAAACTCTCTGAACAGTTCATAAAATGAACACCAAACATGGTGCAGGGTGTTCATTTTCAACGAATAACGAAATGTTTCATTATATTCCCACAAAAGAAGAAAACATGGAAATATGCTAGTATAGGATTAGTGTTATGGCGGTCGGCGCCATCTGTTGGTCACTATATGCATGACAACATAGGTAGAACATGGCCTTAACATCCGAATAACTCAAGATACATCAATTTTAATGATGGCTATGGCTACACATAGGAAAGTTATGACAATTTCAAAAATGTTATAAAAAATGACATTGGCCATTAACGTTGACAATGAACACCGTGTACAAGTATTCTCGGTCATCTGTTCCAAATAATATACTGCATACGGTACATAAAAAAAATTGGACTAATAACATTTCAGTATTTTTCACACTAACAAACAGAATTACTAAAATAAAAAACAATTTCCCATGTTAAACACTCGAAAACATTTTCTTTTGGATTTCGCCAAATCCCACAAAAAAGATAAAAATTTCTAATTTGCATGGACATGAACTAGAAACATTGTATCGTATTAATTCAACTATAAAAAGTACACTATATAATTAGCAAAACTTCCAACATGTGACATGATTACTGTTAACTCATTTATATATAGATATAAATTACATAGTTTAGATTTTAAAATTTTTCTCTAAGTACAAACTGTGTAAAATTTTCTTTTTTTCTTTTTCTTTGATTTTTTTTAAATATCTACTTTTGGCAAAGCATTTTTCTCTCCATAAAGGGACATATAAAATGATTTATGACAATATACAAAAGGGTGAGCATTTTTTTTTTCTTAAAAGGACAATGATTTGATCCAATGAGATGATGAGCAGTGAAATTTTGATAAAAATTCAGTATCAATATACAATTTGCTTAAAATCACTCTTTTCTTATCACCAGCAACTGCAAAAGTAATAACATTATCAAATAAAAAACATTTTTATAAATACATAATACTTCTTATTTATTAATTTACGCAGTTATAACTTTTCAATATAAAATAATTATGAATCAATGAATAAAAAATCTCTATGGCAAGACTGCTTTAAAGGGAAGGCATTCAATTCTTCGTAAAACCGTAAACTTTTTCTTTTATTACTATATTAAAAAAGAAACAATACTGGGTTCGGACGACAGATAAATTTCAGGGGTAAGATAGGGTCGTTAAAATAAAATATCATGATGTACAACATCATTTTCAAACTTGAACCACTTTTCGGAAAGTCATGGTCGAAGAGATTTGGCTGTTATTTTGCCAGACACAAATAATCAGTCATGACTTTCTGAAAAAGTTGTTTAAGTGTGAAGATTAAATGTACTTCCACTTTTCTGCTAAATTAGGGTTTCTCAAATACTGTACTTCCGATAAAACCGGTATTCAGTATAATTAATCAAAATATCGGTAAAAAGGGTACCTATATGAATTGAATTTGAATTTATTAAAATAAAACCATCGTATTCTACAGGTCAAATTGCTCCTAATGTGTTATTCTCAGCTTCTAAAGTGAAACCTTCTAGATGTTATTCTATGTTACCGATATCGAATAAAACACGGTTTACGGTATTTCCAAAAAATCATGAAACATGGCGACAGAGAAACCCTATTCCGAACCCAGTTTAATGCGACAAAGCAATAGAAAAATGGGGAAATGTTTTGAGTTATCAAAATTTCTTTTCCGTCGGTCTTCGATCGAACTAACTGAAATTTTGCTAATTGACTATAACTTGCTACAACGCCATCACCGTTTGGGGCCGTGAAACCAAAAAAGGAAAAGAAATATTTACAGTTGTGATGACGTCTACCTCACTATTATCATACTGTGGACACGATTTGTTCCACTTTAACCAATTCGTGGGACGGGCCACCGTGTTTTGTCTGCACTGCCTCTTCTGGTGGCATCGTGGCTGAACTACGCGATCCGGACAGGCGTAGAGAATAACTGCTGGTGCCTGGATTGTCGGATGTTGCATCGTCGGGTAAGTGAGATTGAATTGCGTTACGCATTTTCTAGAAAGGAAAATTGATTATCGATGTGAAACAGCTGAGTGCACTACACGAGCGAGACACTCGATACGTTTTACGTGCCAAGAGGTTTGTGGAAAGTTTTCGCCGATGGCTTGATTCCTCTCGTAGAAATTTTCTAAAAAAGGCTTGCCACTGGTTCTGCCCATGAGTTATGGCAAGACCGGTAGAGACTAGAGAAAGTTCTCTATACCAGTGTGGAAGGATCGGAAACCTGTCGAACCTCTTTCGCGATAGGAGTTGAAATTGTTCCCATGGAAGAGGAATTCCCAGTATGCGTGAGTCATAAGCTTAAGCTTGTGTCGATTACTTTCCTACCCTTTGTACACACCACCCATCGTTACTACCGATCAAATGATTTAGTGAGGTCTTTGGAATGGCAGCGTCTGCAGCTCTCGGGTCACTGGGAAGATGGCCGGACAAGACAATTTAGAGGAAGTAAAAGTTGTAACAAGGTTGTTTTACTTCAATATTATTCTCGTGGGGACTTTTAGGGTGAACATCCAAAGCTTGGATAACATATTCCCTTCACAAAACGAGTTCACACGCCTTGGCACTAGACCACCATCCACTCCACCTATGATCACCTTGTTGAAAGACAGCGTGCAACTGCGCATGTGTCGAGTCAATTGGTTCATTGAAATGTAAGGTAGTGCACACCAGAAGTATGGTGACATATGACTCGATGAAAGACAGGAAAGGCAATTGACACTGACCAGAATTTATTCTAGTATGATTGGATAGCATACTTTTGTACCGTATAAACAATAAAGGTGTGAACATCTAAAAAATGTATCCAACCGATCCTTCTTGCCTTAATCCACCATCCAATTTTTCTTTCCATTTTCTTCCAGATTGTTTAATCCACAAAGAAATTTGATTAAAAGGCATACTTGGTTTTCTTTTCCCTTCACCACAAATCCATCTGGTTATTCCATGTAAATGGGTATCTCAAATTTTCTTGAGGAAGTTGGTGACTGGAAAATTCCACGCCGGAAATTTGGTCATCGGAAACTTTGCCGAAAACTCCTATGACACGTAAAAGCATTGCAAGAGCACTCGATGATCTCGACCACTCGTCGACCACACTTACTCCCCAAAGTGAGCTGCCAGGAGCCTTGCACACAGCCTTGACAGCCAAAACCGGGATGCACGCGATCGACACAAATGCAATCCCCCATCCAACTCCTTCGGCCCAATCGGGGTATTTGTAGGTTCTGTTGTACGTCAGGGGTTTGTACTCCAATAAACTGAAGACCCAAACAGCCTATGGACACAAAATGACAAAAATGAATTACAAATCAAACAATTTTCCTGTCTATTTATTTCTTCTTCTTTTAACATACCAAAATAGTCAAAGGTGCAATGACCCACCAACAAAATCGAAAATAAATGGAAGGTAAACTACCGGTCATTTCCTGGATGTTTCTGGCGAGACGTCCGGCACCTTAAATGCCAGAGTTACACGAGTTTAGTCGTAAAATTACATAAGTAATTTTCATTGCCGTAATAAAATTTACCATAAAACCAGACGATGGCAACCACTTCGAAAAATGCTAAATATAAAAGCGATATGGCAGCGGCGTAGTAGTCCATAAGTTGGAAGAAATAAATACCACCCTAAAAACATACAAGATTACTAATTACATAAATGTTAAGCTTGTATAAAAAGAATCAGTTGAAAATTGGATGACTTAAAAGTTTGTTCCAACTTCCAACTTTTTAAAACTATCAACATTTTCACAAGACATAAAATTAGTCCATGATCACGTGATGCGTTTGTCGAGCAATCAGGAACAAGCTGGATTATTTTTTAACATGTTGGAAGTTGGAACTGAAATTTGTGTCGTCTGCTTAACGGACTTTGTCTGTGGGAAGGAGTACATTAACAGGTAAATTCCTAATCAACCAATCCAGAATCAAGAGACTACTCAGCTTGTTACTGATTGGTCAGTCAGGGTGTTAGGGTCCCTGATCCCTCCCTAAAAGAAAATTTTCATGGAATTTGTTGGAAGTTGGAACATAGTTTAAAAGTGCAGGCCCCATTGGTAACTGAAAACAGAAATAAACCCTTTACATACAGGGTGTTCATTTTCAACGTTAACAGCCAAATAACTTGAATCGTAGTCGAGAACGATTATTTGTCTTTCGCAATCTGGCTTCTCGATATTGTAACAAATGTGTACGGGTTTTCGTTCTGTGTACGAAGACTTCTGCATGGTTTTTGGGATCGTATGGTG
Organism: Geophilus flavus; assembly: GCA_034695885.1. Taxonomy (NCBI): domain Eukaryota; kingdom Metazoa; phylum Arthropoda; class Chilopoda; order Geophilomorpha; family Geophilidae; genus Geophilus; species Geophilus flavus. The sequence continues at coordinate 10,841 of JAQFZO010001644.1, forward strand.
ATTAACCTTGTCCGTACTCATTAATTAAATGATCAGGCTTTACAAGTCCTCATACACATAACAATATTTTCAATCAGAGGTTCTGGATCGATGTTTTTGATTTGTGTCTCTTCTTTACCATCTGCTTCAGAAATTATACTTTAAAAATAGATAGATATTCCGAACTATTTTTCAAACTTGTTAAGACATCCAACTTCCAACAGAAAGTTTTATAAATTGGAAACAGAACAACAAAATTTGCAATTATGCTGATGTAAAAATGCAAAGTTCGTCTTTCTTTAACTTCCAATTTATTTAAAAGTTTTTCCTCTTTCCCAAGACACAAATAAATCACCTGAGTGACGTTTGGCAAACCGCAAATAAATGCCACAAGACAAACGACGAAAACTAGGACTTCGTGTCGCTTTAAGCAACACGTAAATGCTTCACCGAAAGCATCGCGTAAACTTGTCACGACAACTTCCACTGTCGCAAACTAAAAAAAAGAAGGAAAAAGAAAAAAAATTACAAATGACATCATATATCAAAAAAAAATGCATTACCTGGCTATCCAATGCTAAAAACAACAAAAGTGCAAAAAAAAGCACTGCCCATATATGGGGCATGGGCATTTGTAAGAAAATTGTTGGGTATGCAACGAATAACACTCCAGGCCCTTAAAATAAATTTAAAAAGGAAAAAAAATTATTGGAAATTTTTTAAAATTTTTTTTAAAGGAAAAAATATTGTTAATTTAAGAAATTCATGCCATTTATAAAGGAAATATGTTTTTTTTTACCGTTCGTAAATCCAGCGGTTTTTGATAAATCAACTCAATAGAGAAAATTCATAATTTTAAATTAATGAATGTAATTTTAAAAATAAAAAAATAAATTTTTAAAGGTTTTATAAATACCATCGGCTATGATAGTATCCAGTTCTTTGTTTTGTTTGTGCGCAAGATGACCAAGAGTGGAAAAAACAACACAGCCCGAAAGTACGCTCGTGGCTGAGTCGACGAAACTTATGATTATTGTATCCCTGAAAGATAAAATGATAATTTTTTTCTTTTTTAGGAATTTTAAGAATTCCGTTTCTGAGATTTTAAAGGATTTTTAGGATTTATTAAAAATTTTTTTTCCAGATTTTAATTATTTTTGGACCCCTAGACTTGAATAAATTTGAATTTCAAATTCCAATACGGTACAGTAAATTCCGGTCAAACAATATAGCATTACGGTACCGTATAGCATTTTGATTGGCCTACTCAGCTTAAAATATTTTTCGTGCATCGGAATTTTAACTAAACTGATTTTAAATTGATATTTAAACTCCATTTAGATTTATAAACTACGATATCCAGTGCAATCTGCCCCTGACCCTTTATGGAAAAAGTTTGCCGATCTCCGATCCTGGAATGCAAACGTTTCCCATGCCCCGATCGACCAGAATCCGCTGGTAATCGGTTGGTTGATTCTGACCTGAGAATGTTATTATTGAACTTGTTGTAACTTGCATAAGCGATCAACGTTCCGAATGCAATTCCTAGAGAGTGGAAGTTCTGAGCGGCAGCATCGACCCAGACCTATTTAAGAGAAACGCGTTCAATTAATCGGCGTATTAAATTAAAGAGGTTGTTTACTTTGTGTTCCATGATTGCTTCCCAATTAGGCCGAGCAAACTGTAATAATCCTTGAACGGCGCCGTCTAGCATGACACTTCGAACTAGGATGGCGATCAATAAAATGTATGGCACGATCGCAGTGAAATAAACAACCTGACAATTAAGAGAACAAGAAGGTAACACTTGTTGTCGTGTTTTAACAACGAGTAAACAATCGAATATTTATGATGTTGGTGCCTCACATTATTGCTACTGCTCTGCTACAGTTTGTGAGATACGGTAATTGGAAAAGTGAGAGGGAGTTTAATGAAACTAATGATGAAAACAATTGATGCTTTCATGTGACGTGTGAAACAATTATTATATGCCCATGTTGTCGAAATTGTAACAATGCTAACAATTTCATTGTTGCAATTTCCACAGTTGTCATGTTGTCATTGCTGTAATTTCAACAATGCTTAAATTTTTATCATTGTTGTAATTTCAACAGTGTTTACAGTTTTACATCATTGCTGTAATTTCAACAATTCTCATTCTTACATAATTGCTGTAATTTCAACAATACTCACATTTTTACATCATTATTGAAGTTATAACAATGTTCACGTTTTTACATCATTGTTGTAACTTCAACTATTTAAGTCTTATAAAAATTCCCCACAATACAGACCAAACTAAGCCAAACAATTTAAAATTTGGATATTTTAACAGCAACGACATGTATAATCAACAATATAAAAAAATTAAAGCATCCTTTTGACTACACTCCGATGAGCAAACTTCCTTTCAAAACAAACAACAATTACCTTCTAAACCAGCTATCTGATCTTTAAGATATTCAAAAACAGCTTAATGCGATTCAGCATAGACGAAACTAGACTCATTTATTAGAATATGCCCAAAGTTTTCAAGAAAAAAATTCAAACATTTTTTTGAACCTTTTTGCTTTTATTTAAGAAAATTACAAATTTAAAGAGCAATTAAGGCATACTTCGTACATTTTAGAGCATATTTGCATGCATATTTTAGAGAGCATTAACTTCTGGACCCTATATTCATGACTAAACATTTGGTCTTTCGCTTTTATAAAACAAATCTTTGCACAAATGGTTATAGGTCTCAGCAGTGCCCACTGGTGGCCAAATCATCAGACAGAGCCCAGGGTAGCCCGGCATGATGATACTGTAAGATCTGAGTTTGAATTCAAGAATTATATATATGACAGTTAAAATAAAAATTGGGCCAATAAAGATTCCATCTGATTTCAAAATTCCAATTTATTGTTTAAAAAAATGTTACGAAAATGTGTGTGCACCCTCACTAAATATAATAATAAACCAACAATCCTTTCTAAAGATCCTAAAATTTTTTTCCTCTCACAAATTCGTTAATTCGCGAGACTCGAGCAGCACAACAATTCGTTAAGTGTGAATACCCCACAAAATGGAATTCCGTCCGATTCCGTCGTCGACTTTGATGTCATTACTCCCAAATTGAGCGGAAAACTCAAAGTGGAAGGGCAAAAAAAAAAAAAAGAGGAAAAAATCTTCTTCTACTTCAATTGCCGGGGAAAACACTTTCAGTCAATCACCTCTGACGGCGTGCAGATAAAAATTTTTTGGCCAAGATAACTTCAAATGAAGTTCCATCGTTATAAAAATGTTTCATGCATTCCGAGTCTCACTTAAACTTTGCTGCCCCTTGCAATCCCTCGTGATAAACACTAGTTAGGCTTTATGGCAATCGATATTCCCTAAAAGGTATTAAATGCTCATATCCATAAAGCGGATGAAGTATTTTGCCAATGTTTATACTACGGTACTTATATATAAAAAATTACGTTCATGCAACATTCATGCAACATTAATGCAACATTATTCGACAAAGACGCTTTATTATTTTTTTTATTCGTTTTTTGTTGGAAAATGGGTTTCGAGTGGAAATTGGTTTTTCCTCACTGCATCTGCTTTAGTTTGCCACTTGTTGTGTTGCAAGGAGAGACTTGCAAGTCATCCACATATTTAACTCCACTCGAGGTCATCGTCACATATTAGTTTGTCTAAGCCTCCAATATCCCTACATCGTTACAGGGCAAGGGAATGAAGTGTTTTTGGTTTCAGCCACCAGGAAACGGTGTCGTAACTGTTACAGTTAAAAATTATGTACTAACTGTAACCGTAACGTGTTTTTAGACCACCAAGTACTGGCAATGGGTTCTCATAAGCAGTTCAGTCCGTTTCACCAGAATTGGCACTTTTGGCTGAGCTTAATGACCAACACGTGATTGCAGTCAGCCAATCACAAATCATATTTGTTCTGAGTTTGAATTTTGATCGGTTGACTGCGATCACGCGTTGGTCATAAGCTCCGCTCAAAAGTGCCAACCCTGGTGAGACGGAGTGTAACTGTAATGCTAGGCATCCACTTGGCGCGATTTGTTCGCAATTGCGAGA